>CAEGAE010008164.1:0-50415 GCA_903067095.1 Girardinus metallicus | reverse complement strand
CTGCGATTTCCTCCTCATCAGTGAAAGAAAGTGCTGGCAAATTAAGTAAGGATGATGAAAAGGACCGGAGGAGAAACGTACTTGAAATACAGCCAATAAAACAGGAAGTACCCCAGCCCTATCAGATGCAGCTTCCGGTTGTCGTGAAAAAGGTCTATTATGTGATGCACATTAGATAGATTAATTATACACAGATGGATGTTTGAAAGCCTGTATTTCTGCTAATTATGGAGCTTGTCTGCTTACAGTTAATAAAAACATACATTGAAAATTAGAATATTACAACAGACCAATTTTCAATTCAGAAACATATACTTAATGAAAAGTTTGTTTAATACCTTCTTTGAGGTTGTTATTGCCAAAAGGTGCTTTTAATCTGGGAACCAGCCTCATATGTAGATAGATAGATGGATAGATAGATAGATAGATGGATGGATGGATGGATGGATGGATGGATGGATGGATGGATAGATGGATAGATAGATAGATAGATAGATAGATCCGAGCAAAAGGCTAGGAATGTCCAAAACAATAACTTATCAGTGGATATTCAAATCATTTGCATCAAATTATGTGTAACCATAACTAAGTATGTCCTTATCTCTGCATCTATAGCATGCATTCAAAGCTCTATGCTTTGTTTTACAGGCACAAGAGATTAATTAGTTGGCCAGTTTCAGTGGTATGTGAAGAAGCTCAGTTGGAGCTACATCCTCAGGCATAATTCAGTGGAATAAAACATCACACCTCTGAAGGTGTGGGCAGAGAGAACTGTTCATAAAATCTCAGTATGTAAGCATTTAAAAGTGTAAAAAAAAAAATTATATCATGGGAGTTATATTATTGATCTAATGAATGTGTGAAAAGAATTCAATAAAATATTTGCAGCGAAATTTAGAGTCCAAAAAAATATGGCAATAAAAAACACATGACCACATTATTTACTATGCACAATGTTAGAACCTTTATTGATCTAAATTAAAATCACATGTGCTTTCAGACTAAACTTTTATCATATGGGTTAATAATGTATGCTCTTCAGATATGATTTATTTTTAAACCAAATATCTTTACGTAGAGTGGAAATTTCAACATATCAAAATGTTTTAAAGCGTACATGCTTAGAGAAAGTTGTTGTTACCCCTGTGTTAAGGACCGAAAAGCTCACAACGGTCAAACAGACAAAAGTAATACTAAGTAAGAATGTACTAAAAATGAACCCATGAAAATTAGACAAGGGTAATGGGTGACATGACTTTAGATTTCTCAGTATGACTGACTGTTTTGCAATATCGTCTCTGTTATTTTCATCACTGGCAATAATCCAACATTACATGTCGACCTTCTTTTAGAAAGTTGACTGGCAGTGTACAGCAACAGAACGGGTAGAGGCAGTGCTGCGGTACTCTGCTCTCCCCATAGCTCTAAAATAACTCTGGTCATGGGCAAAACTTCCTCTGGCATCTCATTAAGAGGACTTTGAACAATAGAGATTGTATGACTTAAACTCATATAGGATTTTGGACAGTATTTTTGAAAAAATGATGTGAAATGCAGAGAACTAATGCACATCACGCAGTACCACACCTCTGACCGCTGCACTGTGCAGTTGGTTGCAGCTCAGTAAAAGGATTTAATAAAGCATGCTGCCTTGCTGAGTTAAATATGAGTCTCATGAGGATGCTGTGTCTTCTGAGTAAATTGCATTGTTTAATGTCTGCATCTGAAAGATGAAAGCTGAAAAAGCAATTATGTTTCTGCATTTTATTCGAAAAACGTCAGTGCATCTATGACAATACTTTGCAAAAACACCAGTGGTTCCTTAAAACAAAAGCACTTCCTGATTGATTGGAGGACAGTCATTTCTTCCAGTTTGTTTAGAAGCTACACTTAATAATTTGAAAAAGATAAATATGTTAAATGTTCATGTGAGAATTCAGCAAAATTTTAACTATGTGAATGTATGTTTTAGGCAGAATCAGTGTTTCCCAACCCTGGTCCTCAAAGCACACTGCTCTGTTTTAGGTGTTTCCTTGCTTCAGCACAGGTGATTTCAATTAGCAGGTCTTTGCTGAACTGCAATCAGCTGAATGAGGTGCATTAAGGCAGGGAAATTTCTAAAACATGCAGGGCGGTGTGCCTTGAGGACCAGGGTTGGGAAACACTGGACTAGATAACATGCATCTGATATGAAAAGTTTAAATTTAATCATGAATGTGTGCCTCAAAAATTCATTTACCTGAGGACTTAAAAAAAAACTTCAAATCAATCAAACATGTAACATAAACAGATATTTCATAAATTAACCCAACAATGTATCTCTAGAGAAGATTGCAGTTTTTCCCATTATTGGATACTCGTGGTTGGTGTTATTTGTACATTGAAACACAGATTGTTTGACCTCTAACATATTTATTCTGATGGTTTATTTGCTTTGATACTTACAATAGACGAAAATAGAAGTGACAATAACTGTATATGTACTATTACAATTCATGATAGCAGAAAATACTGTTATTTATGTGACTGCTTCATAGAACAACTCATGTTCAGCTCCATGCTTACAAGTATAACTGGATTAGGAGTCACTTTCAAGAATTTTTGAAGAGCAGTTTGTTGACACACAGATGAACGGGTTATGTTTGGGAAATTAGCAGCCTTATACTCCGTTAGAAATTAATAATTTAAGCTTGAATACAGAAAATGAATGATCGGTGGAGGTTTAGAATATGTCTCTCTCTTTTGTTGTAACTTTACCCTAGTCAGCTTAAAAACTGAATGCACAAAATGATAGTTTGACAAATGTTAGTATCTGCGTGAGTAGTAGATATAAAAAAGTTATATATGAAGGAGAGTTGTTCAAACTGGGATCACTGAACCATTATCCTCACAGTATTCTTCCTGTCTGAAATAGTAAAGCCCCATGCTATTATTTCAGGATCAAACGGGCTACCTCAACAACAGGGCTATTTTCTGGTGCATAAAGTATATAAACAAAGAGGCACAAAAAAAATAACCCCAAAAACCTCCCGGAAAGGGTTCTCAAAATGCAAACTTTCCTTACATTGCTCTTGAAATCAATCTGCGCATGAACATCTCTGCCCACTTCCTGGCTTTATTATAAGACATTAATTAACTGCGATGGCTGTGAATACCCAGCCGAGTGACAGCAAATAACACATTACGTAGTGAGGACTTCTGTCACCCACCACGCCACCACATTTAGAGCAGTCTCAACCAGAAGTACACCAACACAGCCAAGTCCAAATAGAAGGTCAGCTTGAGCAAGCAATGCCACAAACACTTTGAATCGTTTATCTTCCCTCAGACCACTGTGCTGTACTCTCTCCTTTACCAAACACATTTTTAAATGCTTCAAAGTGCTGCGTGGCCAGCAGCACTCAGTAAACAAGCTCCAATAACACAAGGCACAAAAGTTTATTTTCATGCATACACAGTGATGTTGGGAGGTTTAATGCTAACAGTAATAACTCCCCCAGGCAATTCCTGCTTTATTGTTACGCAACAGTAAATGTCTGAATTAAAAAAATAAATGTTTATTTGTCTATTTCAGTCTTTATTGTAGCTTTTGAGACAGCCATATTCTCATGGTCTTTCTTATGGGGTGTTATTTCTTAACTATTCATGGCCTCCCTCCAGCCTCACTTGGCCCCCTGCCCGTCCCGTTGTCTCATCTCCTGCTCCCCCTTCTCCTCCCAACTCTTTCAGTCCAATTTCTGCATCCTTTTCCCATCGTCTCCCGTCTTAAAGCATTCATATGGCAGCAGATAGAGCTATGGCAACCGGGTCTGATAAAAAACAACCCCCAATAAATTTTAATACCCAAGCCACATACAAAAGTAAAGAGGAATTCTCAGTGAAACTAAATTATGAGGAAAACTACTCATGATGAGCCTCCGCTGAGAGATATTTAAATATAACTGTGGGATTTTGTACAATGTTAAAAATGAGAAAAGAAGCAAAAAATGAGGCATTCTGCTCCAATATAATTATGACAGAGTGAGTATGCCATAATGGATAGAGACAAGAAAAAGAGACTCAAACAAAGAAAAGGAACGAGACAGCCTGACGGTTTTGAAGCGGACACGCTCCATGGTTGAATGTAAGCCATTCGCAAGTTGCCTCCGGATGGGGGTTTGGAGTCTAAGAAGCCAACACTTGGGAATGTCAGCTCTCCCAGGGCAAGGAGACCTCTTTCCTGGTCCACACTCCTTATGTAAATACAAATCACAGCGCCTGAGTGTTTTGTGATGAACTTCATCTAAAATGGAGATGTGATGCCTGCCTGATATTAAGTATATGCAAATGAGAATGAGAAAATGAGATAATACCAATAGTTGTAAAAACAGTTTTAAAAATTCAGAAGTCTCAAACAGGATTTTGAACAAGTAACTGTCTAGTGTAGAATGGTCTAGTCCAGTTTAATCGACCTAAGCATTTAGATGTTGTGTTGTGTTGAACAAATGCAACCCAGGCTCATTAAAACCTGTGAAATAGCACTTTGGTTTAGCCGTAGCAGGGATTTTTAAAGCAAATAATGTTTTGTTAGTGGCTAAAAGTTAGCTTGTTATGGTATTCTGTTGGAGTAAACAAATTGCTTCTGTGTTTTCTGTTTTTTTTGTGTGTTATTTTTTATTGAAATCCAAAACCTTGCCACTCAAGGGGTTTACAATGGTAGAGGATAAATGGATGAAAATACTCATTTGGGTAGATGCACATCATTTGTCATATTCGTGCTATCGCCTAAACAAATCTTCATAGGTCAACGTCTTGACCTATGAACATCCAGGCTTCCAGCTGAAACTAACAACTTTTAAAGCTTTTTACTGCTGTCTTTCAGTCGTAGGCTGTGTTATTTCTTGCACCTCCAGCGTGCACATCTGTGCATTTTTATCCATTTGAAACTCAACCTACACAACTGCAATAAAAAAAAAGTAATGGATAACTTGGCAAATAAATGAGCAATTCCAGAAAGAGCAAGAAGGTCAAACGTACTATGGCATGTGCATGTAAAGCATTATGAAAATGTGTGAGAAGTTTTAATTTGAGGGACCATGCTTCATTTGGACTCTGTGATCTTGCTGGAATGAGTTGGGTCTTTTGCTGCATAATACTCTGGGTATGCTTGCCTTCTCCACCTTTCCTGTGTTTACCAATACATCCACAGAAGTTTATGTTTCCAAGACATCCTCTTCATTAGCAGAATCAGCAGTAATGGTGACCGATAGCAATGATCAATGTTGAACTATCCAGGTTTTGGTCACACTTTCTGGCTTTGAAAATGGCAAAAATAAATTTAATTGTTTCCACTACAAGCACTCTCTACACAGCATTCAGCATGACCTTCACTACCAAATGAAACAGCTACGGCTGTAGCTGTGGATCTATTGAAATTAATTAGAGAAGAGCTCTGTAGTGGCCCAATAATAAAGGTCAAAGGCCTTTTATGGTAAATCTCTTGATAGTCAGTCAAGTATAAGAATGCATTTGCTCTGGGATTGTTTTGTGGCTTAGCTACAAATAACAGGAATAGTTTTATTTAACCAAATACTAGATTTAGCACTCCTCTCAATCAGTACTCTCAAATTCCAGTTCTCAATATCCTGAAATTTTTAGATGTCTTTCTGCTTCAGCACACCTGGGTCCAAACCTCATTATGACCCTCCAGGCTTATTCCTTGACCCTCCGGGTACCGCTAAACGCTAGGTACACTAACAGTAGTTATAGGTTACTCTGAACCCAAGATCAATTGAAATAAGCAGTACCTTTCTTGCATCTTTCTTTTTAGTATGTGAGTTTTTTTTCCCATTGGCAATATAGAAACTATGTGATCTTTATTTTCTGAAATGCGATGGGTCACGATGCAAAGCTGAGGTAGAAGTCTTAACAAATTTCAGACAATTTTTAAGAGCACCGGCTGACAAGAATTACCTCAGCCAATGCAAATAAACACACTGTTTAACAATTACTCTCATCTGCATTGCACCATAAGGAATCAAGGAAAATGCATACCACAACGTTGAAAGTAAAAATATCGTATTCATTAGTACTGAATGCATGAAACAAATTGAAAAGATGACTTCATCTGTTCAAACGAGTAATAGATCGTATGCTGCTGGCTGTGCTTGATAATAGTTTTTATATTTTGTTTACATTGGTATTTCAGTGCCAACACTGGTACTCGCCATATAAAGAGCGACAAGAAATGAGCTGCTGCTGTGTTACACACAAGTAATTCCAGGTGTATGTACAAGGAGCGCTGCCATTAAAAAGAACAAATGTGTTTTGCTGTAACACCACCATAACCCATTCTGAGACCTATGTGAGAAGCTCCAGACTTCTTAACGGGTTCATTGAGCAGAAAAATCGTTCCTCCATGGCAAAACTGAAGGTACGAGTTGTAAAGCAGCAATGCTTACTCAGCATATTCATGCAGTTACATTCACTGACTTTCTGTTTCTATTAACAAATAAATGTGATAGAAGCATATACCGGTAGGAAGATGGAGAGTAAATTTGTTATCTTCCTAATTTACTGGAATAAGTGGAGCAAGACTATTTGAGTTTGGGTTTTACGTCGTGTCACTTGTAGAACAGAATCTGTACCTGCAATGACGAATTTGTGAAAGTCTAAGCAGCAGTTTTCTCTCTGTAAGTGATGCAGAAATATACACAAGTTTTTTTTATACACAGGTACGCTCATGAGTTTTGTTACATTTGTTTTAAATTGACTGGATCAAAACTCTGAATGAAAGAGGTTTTTGATGTGACTCAGAATACAATTTGTATACTTGCGCTGTAGATTCTGACTTGTTTTGTAATTGAAGGAGAGAAAGAAAATCTACAATTACACAATTCAAAGCATTTTTCTGTGATTTCTCTCTATGACTAGTTTTGCACTAAAAACAGCTTCATACTGAATAACAAAGGTTTAATAAGCTCCTTAAAGAAAACAAGCCATGAGGCCTGTGCAGCCCACAGCCATTGGTGGACAATTCAACCAATGACTTCTAACCTGCGTGCTGACCGCTACCAACACCACCATGTATCTGAGCTTCGTTTCAATGTCTTTCCACACAGCCTTCACTTTGGACTGTTGGTTCCAGAAGCAGAACTTGTTCGGTAAGCAATAAGAGGCAATGTTTCAAGACAGATCATTTCAGTTTTCGTCCAAGATCGACCAACATTTGTCAATCTGTTCAGACTGACTAAATTCAATTTGGTTTTCAACCAATTAGAGTACACTTAAACTAGTTTGAAACCTACATTTGTAAGTAACTATTATATTTGGAAATGCTATGATTACTTTGCAAACGTGTAGACCCTCCCATTAATTAAAAGATTAAGAACACAACAGGGTGTGGTGAAAATGATTTCTTGTTTGTCAAATTTCCGGAGTGACGACAAGAGGTTTTGTAAAATGGTTTGACCGCATTGTTTAAGTTTTAGAATAAGATTGAGTTAACTTTTTTTTTTTTTTTTTACATGTAAGTTGTAAAAAAAATATACATCTGTTATTATCTTTGTCTATATTTTTGGAAGAAATAAATGCCAATTTTTCAAAGAATCAAGTCGGAAGTGAGCACGGAAACACGCACACGCATGTATGTATACATTTTAAAATGTTTTGTTTCACTTAACAATAGAAACAATGATTCGTCAAACTGCAAAGGGTCCAATGATCCACTGAAATTGTGTACTAAGCAGGAATACCAATGCGTGTGGCCACAGATGGGAGCTGAGCAATTTTGAAGAATTAAAGTAGTTTGAAGCTCATCATTATAATCATCGCTGCTGGGAGTTCAAACTGAAGTGGGTCATAATGTGTGAACTGTAATAAAAGACTCAACACATTTTTCTCTAGCATAATTCTCTTTTAGATTATGCAAATGAGACCGTCTGGAAAATTGTCCATCCGCCGTTTGTTTGCTGTGGGGAGGTGAAGAGCCCCAATAAAGACTGGAGGTAAACAGTTTGATGAAAATAAGGTCTTAAAAGAAATAAAAGTACACAATGCTTGTGTACCATCAAAAATCATTATCACAGCAGAAAATGAAACAGGTGTCTGCGTCAACAGAAAAGTAACTGCAAGACCTCACAAGATACATCCATTTATCATATATTTAACTGCTACACCTAATTGATACTCACAGTAATAGAGTTATGGGTTGGTGTTATCCCGGACTAAAATCCAAACTATTCTTTAAATCAAGAAGTTGTCAAGTGCAGTTGATTTGTGAAATTTATTGTTCTCCTTTAATCAAGGATTGGGATTTCACTTGATTTTAATCACAGATTAAATGCAAACACAATATCCCATTAATGTCCTATTTTTGTTCCTATTGTTTCTTTTGAGAAAAACATAAGCTATCATTAAATGCTTAGCAGAAGGAAAGATTGCAATGCGTTAGAGGGCGACAGGCATTAAAGAAGACTGACAAAGGAATGAGATGTTTTGTGATTAATCAACATCTGCCGGGCAACAAGCTGGTACAAAAAGATAAAAGGAAAACAATTTCTATCTACAGTTAATACAAGGTTGAGGAGTACAATAAATGCCACCATATGTCTACAAATCACTTTTTTTTTTTGTTGAATTGATCAAAGCAGAATTTATGACAAGATTATTTTTAAGGCTGAAGATGCATCCATCCAAAACCTAAATTTTTCAAATACATTTCCACACCGGGGCCAACAACCAGCAGGAATCCCAGCCCTCCGTGTGAAAACTTGAATAATAAAAAGGGCTTATGACAAGGTCTCATCCTGAACAGCTGAAAAAGAATTGAAACTGTCAAAAGACGGAAGAGTTGCGAAAAATATCAGAAGTCGTGTTTTATTTTCACATTTGCATATAAATCTGCCCACGGAACGCAGCCGTTGTGTTACGCTTTGAGAGAAAACTAAAAACCTCTAAAAGGAACAGATTGTTTTTATATAAACAAAGAAACTCCTTAACAAGTCTGAAGATACACTCGTTTCTTGTCTAAATTCCACAAGAGAAATTTACAAATAAACATGTGAAAAAGAAGGCGAATGAACGGGTCATATTTAGTTCACAAACAAAAAATATACTAGTAGCAGATTTGATATTTTCTTTTACTTTTTAAACATAAAGATACATGCAGTGGTTTTAGTTACAGTATTTGTTTTATAAATAAGTATGACCTCTTTTATTCTTCTCATGAAGGCATTTATTGTTTAATACAATGTTAAGGAACCACATTGCATATCTTGAGAACTGCTTTAACAATCAACAGGTTTGGTTTTTTTTCCTGTAATGTACTTATATTATCTTGTCAAAATCTTGACAAAAGTCAACATATTGTGTCACACTGAGTAAATTATGACATTATGACATGTTTGCATTTTGTGGAATCCCTGTGGCGCTTTTGGTTTCTGTTTTGCATACCAATTCTAAGTTTGTAGGACACGTGGATCATGTTACTCCCTCTTCTTTCCCCTCGTATTAATTTGTTACCGACATATTAAATTAGAAACTATAAATAAAAATTTAGATTTCCCATTAAATACTACTTTTTCTTTAAAAACAAATCTCTGAATGCTAATATTTTTCTTAATCATAAAGTAATCTTTCTTTGCCAAATTAAAAGGTGCAATGAAAAGTATATTTCTTTAAGAATTATAATGAGGGTACTTCCATTGAAAATTATTATAAAACAACCGAACACTGCTTATAATGTTGTCTTTACTTCTGTTTTAGCTGGAACAGGCAAATATCTTGAAATGAGTGATGTTCAATTATTTTATAAAATAATGTTCTGATCTCCTCTGACTGTCTGTGAGCTACTTTGACAGCGGTGAATCAGCCATTGTGACTTCGAATCATTTAATGTAACATGACATGTATCCATGTCTAGCACTGAGTCAAACTGGAGTTCATTAAGAATTATCAAAGCCAGTGGAAGAATACGGGTTCCAGTCTGCAGCCCAATATAACATATACGAGTCACATGCCAGAGCTTTGCTGTCATTAGTGTCAGTATGGCAGACAAAATTGAGCTGCTTGTTTTTTTCTTTGCAGCTTTTTCAGCTGTACCTCCTGTAGATTTACAATCTATACCCAGGATTTTACAAAGAATCTTTGAGATCCATTTGTTCATTGAAGAATGAACTTACAGCAGAAACTGCAAGCAGATTCAAAATAGGTAAAAAAAAAAAAAAAACAGGAATTGGATTCAGTCATACCACAATCTGCTACTTTTCTACTCAGTCCCTGGGTTTGCATAATCACTCCAAACTTAACAAGGGAGAATCCCTTTTCAATTTTGGATGCGACTGCAATCGTCTGCAAGCAGATGGAAGAAGGACACATGAAAGCATGTCAGGGAGACAGTCACGTCTCTGTTCAGTCATGGATGGCCGGAGGGATAACAAGCATGTATTTGAATGCAAAGAAAAACTCTGTTTGCTCTGTCGTACTGTCCACGTGTGCTGTTTAGCTTGGCAGATCCAAATACCTGTGTGACCTTGAGCTCAAATTATAAGGCAGCTTTCTCTTCTCTCTGTTCCACCTTACCTTTGACAGCTTGTTCTCCCTGTACCACACAATCCCCATTCTTCTTTTTTGAGAAAAAAAAGTGCTGTGAAGAAAAAACCAGGCCTGATGATATTTAAACATTTTCTGCCATAAATTATTTGCCACACAGCTTATTCTCCATCTGTTTGTCTTCGCAGTGCAATTTCCACACCTGCTGTGCAGTGGCCTTTAAAAAATAAGACATTGCAATGAAACAAGACAGACAGTTGTGACAATTGCTGCACTCAGATTTAATGAGCAATGTACAAGTTACACGTCGCACACAAAACACCAGAATGAATCAAACGCAGCTCATACATGCATCTTAAACATTTTGAAAGTTGATGCTGTCCTTATAGGAAATAATTTAGTAGGGCTTCTTCTTTATGTTTGAATATAGAAGTGACATTAATTACAATATAAAACAACTCTGCAGCTAAAATATAGCACCTGGATCACTAAGGATTGAACCGTTTTAGTTTGATGAATTTGCATAACAATAGTTTTTATTGTCCTTTGCAGCTGACATTTTATCTAGAATATTGGACATTTTGCTCTAAATTACCATAAAATCTAACAACCACAGTTTGACTTTAAGGCTTTTTCTTTGTTGTTCCGTCACTTCTTCTCTTCCGGCTATATACTATGAGACATAATGTTGCTGTCACATAATTTCTCCTTCTGTTCTTGTTGTAATTCCACGCTGAGAAATGTCTTTGACTAAAATTGGTTGCTGTGAGGTGATTCAGCTGTATCACAAAATTAATGCTGCGAGGACCGAGAAAGCAGAACCAAGCAATCTTTTCGAGCTCCTCACGTTCTTATTAATAAAGAACACATCTTGTCTGTGCAGCAGTTTACAAAACTATGTCACATTTTTCCATAGCAGAAACCACAATCTGAAATTTCTTTTTGAGGGATTTAATGTTAAAGACCAGCATATGACAGTGTATGGAAGTGAATGAGGTGTATAAATGGCTTCCAAGCCTGTTCTGTCATGAACATATTTTGATCCAAAGCAGTAGTTTTCAAACATTTTTACCAAAATCAAAAGGAGTCACGAGTCATAAAAATGAAAACATAGGAATAATTTCATCTGATTTTTTTTTTCTTTTCAGTTCAATTCAATTCAGAAATACAAGTAATCTCAAAGGCAAATTAGATAATTAAAATAAATTTGTCAGGCTGCCCAATTAATTAGCCTGGAATATCTAATGTAGCTAACAATAACAGAACATAAAAAGGGCCTTTTACTTTGGGCTGTTTATAAAAATGACAATTCTGTACAGTTTGGTGTCAAATGTTTTTGACACTTTAGTTGTAGGTCTTTTTGATCTATTCGCAACAATAAGGAATAGGATCTGGGTAACTCCATGTATTTTTTTCATCCAGTCATCTTCAAGTGTTGAAGATGTGTTCCTTCTTCAACTCTGGATTCAAATTGATTAATCTCTTCATCGCTACCTTTCTGTTCAGTTAAATCACGTGTGCTAAAATGGGGAAAAAATAAACCTCGCAGAAAACAAGCACCAAAGGACTACTGCTGCCTACTTTTATTTTGTTTTGGCCTGTATTTAGCTTTTTCTTCCCATAAACTCTGACCATCTTCAGCTCATTATGATAATCTATTTATCTAATTAAGCAGTTCAATTTTCCAATGCTCAGGCTATGGAAGGTTAGTAAGTATGTTGGATTAATTATAATAATTTTAAATTGGTGGTTTTTGAAAAAAATATGTACAGCAGATTGACAAATCTTGAACTGACTTTCTTGTTGTTTTCATGTTGTGTTAGCTAATCCTATTAAGGTGTTGGTGCTGCTGCATCTATTGCAACGATTATTCCTGTTTTTGGTTAATTTCCACTGTAATAATTTTCATTTAAAGTCAATACTCAAAGAGGCTTTAAGCATCATTTTAGCTATCTCTGCACTTTGACTTTACACCACAGTTCAGCTCATGGTGGGTGAACTCTGTACTTAAATTACAGTATTGCTAAAGGGAGACCAAATGCCTCTAGTGTTACATGAACTGTAGCAATAGGGAATCACTAAATATTTATGCTTTATTAAATTGTAGTAGAGACGTCTTTGACAAGATTTATCATTCTGTCCAATGATTACTGCGATGTTAAAAAATCCACACAAAATACATACAGAATGTTGCACTGCAGTTGGATTTAATCTTACACTAAATATGAAACCAGAAACTGACTGAGTTGTGATGTTTTTCTTTCTTATTTATTTACCATAGATGTACCAAAGCGCTTCACTGTGGTTTCACTCATCCATTCATGCGCACACTCACAAACTGTAATGCTACAGTAACCATGCAAAGTGCTGGCCTGCCTGCAGCTCCAGCATTTTATCCAAAGACAGCTTGGCATGTGGAGGATTTGGAGGAATAAATCACAGAGCAGCACCTGAGCCACAGTTTGCCACAATGCCTGGATGTGCTTCAGTTATGCATTTGAAAAAGTAGAGGATGATGGATGATGATAGAATTTCCCACAAAGAGAAATTTATGAAAATTTTAACAGCTTTATTATTAAAAAGTCCTCTCTTGGATGAGAAAAGAGAAGTAAGTCACAGCTGAACGTTCTTTCCCGTAGTTTTCCCTGGGAGTCTCACTCAGTCCTTCTTGATTGTCACAGCTGTCCTCTTAAACAGACGCTCATGCCAACATTCTCCTTGTCATCACCTCTTCTCCTCCCCCAACACTCACAGTATTACGCATCAGCTTACGGTACAAGCACGAGCCAGGAAACACGCCAAAATTTCAAACTCAAGATGTCACAGAGCCATACTTGGTGCAAACCAGTCATGATATTATACATTTTTTATGTGATAAGGCCGACTTTAAAGCGCTGACCGCTGGTGCGTAAAATGCGATTCACTTCCAGGACCACTGTCTGGAGTATGTGTCTGCTGGTAGTGCTTGCTTGTGTAAAAGAAGGAACTGTGAATTCTTTTTGCAGTGAGGTCTGCTTTCGTGTCAAGCCAGAAACCTCAAGACAGCCTCAGAGTGCAGGTAGCTCTACTTCTCTATGCATCGGTCTAGCTTGCACCTACAATCTGTCTCTGTTTGCCTTGAGACTAACAGCGAATCCCAGGTCGAACAGAGAACATCGAGATTGCATACAGATATGTGGATCATTTCCTGAATAAATAAATAAATAAATACATTGGAGTGTGATGCTTTTTTTTTTTTTGTCATGACACGAGTCTGGAATTGGTTGTATAGAACAGGACAAATTAAGCAGTAATACATTTTCTGTGATTTACTGGCAGCAACATAAAAACAATTACATTCTGTGACATTTAGCAGATATATATATATATATATATATATATATATATGTGTTTGTGGCTCCTATGATTAGTTGTGTGGACGCAGATATATATTTGAGAATATGTTTGTGTAAATCAGTCATAAGTCTGCATTGAGCTCTGTCTGAATTTCCCCTACAGGAGCACTGAAGTGAGAAAAGCCGGTCCTCGTGAGACCTGCCTCCAGCAAAGGCAATCATCAGTGCTCCGGTTGTGTCTCTAATCTGTGATATTTCATCAGGAGAAAACTGATCATTATGTTCTATCCATCTCTTCAGTCTTCATTCTGTGGTTAATTTTTCCTTACATTACGTGTCCTGTACTTTATAACTTGTTTTTAACAAATTTTTTCCAGCAAGAATATTTGCTAATGCGACTGTGTTTGTTGGCATGACACTCTGTGTTCAGTGGCATTAGCAAATATTGGCATACTTGGAAAAGACAAACAATGAGCCAATGGTATAATCTTATAACATTTTTTGAAAAGCAAAAGCTACTTTTCATTTGAGAGCATTCATTTAGTGTGTATCAGGGAGAGGGGGTCTGAACAATGCATTTTTTTTCCCAGACATCGGTAAAATATACGTAACAAGTTCTGGTCCAAAATATATGGACAAATTGTCACAGAAATGCACAAAATCAACATTTTTTCAGGTCCATGCAGGTGTGAATGCTATGAAAATGCTGTGGGGTGGACCAAATAAAACACAAGACAAAGATTGTGTAAAGAAGACTCCTCTCGCTGTATGCTCCAACTTTCAAAGGTTTTAGAAAAACACTAAGAGCTTTCCTGGTGGCAAAATGGGGTCACACAGAGTAATTAATGTGGCTCTAACTGATATAGAAAAAGGCACCCAAGATTAAGGCCAAATCTTTCTCAAAATTCCTATTTTATTCCGGTTATACTTCTGCAATAAAATATTAGTGTATTTAGTTGTTTTTCAAACATCTATACAAGCAGGGCCAAAAACTGTGGAGCTTTACCCTGCAAATGGAAAGCAGGACCTTGGATGGGATGAAACTCGCCTGGGGCATAAAAATGGAACATCAACACGTAGCAAAGCTGGTGTCTGTATCAAATTTGTCCTCAAATGCATTTATGATGTGATTATAAAAAACAAGTTTGTGTTGTTTTATTGGCTGGACTCAGACAACACAGCTGGTTTTCTCACGCTGCAGTCTGTCATTTATATTTGCAGTAACAAAGATTAACAACTGAGTAAGTACAACGACCTTCCTCAAGTGTTCGCACCCCTCGAAAAGGCCAAAAATATTGACAGTACGACAAACTTCATTAAGCTAATGAAGAACAGTAATACATAAACACCGTCATGAAGAATTAGGAATATAACTAACAGATCATAGCAGTGTTGGGTTATGAAGCAAGATCCCAAGCTCTGAACATTTCACTGAGTGACATTTAATATATAATTTTCTAAAAAGTATGTTTCACTTGCAAACCCACAAAGACGTGACTGTCCACCTAAGCTGACTAAAAGGCAAGGCGAGGAAAGAAACCATTAGTAACCAGTGGTAACTTTGGAGGAGCTACAAAAAGCTATGATAGAGGAGTCTTTCAACAGATTTGGGAGAGTGACAAGAAGAATGTCATTGCGGAAAGAAAGACGCAGCAGGTTTGCCTTAAGTTTTGTAGGTGATGCAGCAAACAGAAAAGGAAGATGGTGAAAGCGAAAAAGCAACAAAAGCAAAATATGTCAGGAGTTACAAATTATTTGGAACTGTACCTTCAAACAAACTGCAAGAGCGACTGTGGAATCGTTAAAGTCAGATTCATGCACAATAATGGCGGAGTCAAAATCCAGACCTGACGTCATGTGAGTCTGTGAAAAGCTTTGAATCTAGTTAAACATGTATTTCAGTTTTGAAAATGTTTTTTAGTGATCTGATGTAGTCTTCTTATATGAAACGCTGTTTTCACTTGATGTAAGAGTCAAATCCTCACAACAGGAATGAAGATTTGAAAACATGTAATTAATCTGTGCAGCCGAACTGCTGAACTGAATGAACTTTTCAAAAATATTCGAATATACTGAACATGGCTGGATATCCTTTTCTTGCATGTCAACTTAGAAGTTGACATGCTGTGGTGATCTGTCTAATTGTCACCCTGGTGAGGAGCTGTTCTCACGCCATCAGCACAAGTGTATTAAGAATCTATCGAAAAAGAAAATGCTTTAAATACATGCTGGAATTTCCCATCTAGGAGGGGTAAAGGTGGTGCACACTCCAGCTTGGAGAGTCTGAAACAAACATTAGGAACTGAGTCTCCCACGACGGTGACATTCACAGAAGCATGATTCCCCGCGGTGGATTAAACAGATGTAACCCCGCCTTGATTTTTCCACACTTCTTCACAGTCGCCGCGTCTCCCGCCTCCATCAGTACCGAAGGTAACTCCGCTGCGTGCGTAAAGCTCCTGGACACTCACGCATCGCGCTCACAGTTTCAACGTCTGCTCTACTTCTTCCGAGATTAAAGAAAACCAATCTTTGGCTGATATTAGACTTATGTAACAAGAAAGAAAGACCAATTTTCCAGCAGTATTGGAAACATTGTCGGCAGCTCTTTTTTTTTTTTTTTTTTTTTGTCACATTTGCGGATCAGCTTGAACTAAATGCATCGCACTCAAACTGACGCACTGCCGAAAAGGGTCGTTCAAGTTGAGAGTAAAAATGTGCAAAGCAAATAGAAGATACGGAGGGACCTAACTGGACTTCTTTGGATTTATTTGTCGGTGCCTTTATAAAGGATTCAGTCAAACTTATGGCGTGAAGGTAAGATAGTTGTTTTTTATTGTGCTCCAAAGGTTATTGTCGCAACAAAACTTAAAAAAAAAACAACCAAACATACATTTAACAAAGGATACTTTGATGAACCTTTCATCTTATTCTTGCAAAATGCCGTTTTCTGTGAATGAGCGAGCGCAGTGACGGTTCAGGTGGGAATTTGTATGAAAGTGCTGCTTCAAAGATAGATTCTTGCTGGATTCTGAGAGGTGATTTTCTGTGGTGATCCAGGACTTCAAGTGTTTTTTTGTTTTTTTGTTTTGTTTTTTTTTTTTCCTTTTCTTTCAATTCTAAGGCTGCCTCCCCAGCATTTGCTTGTTCTCAGCTGGCAATCAGAGCTGGACTCTTATTACAGGGGTAGCGGGTCCTTAAGCGCCGCAGAGACAGAGAGACTCTGCGGCGCGGCGGGCAGGTGGGAGCTGCTCCGACTGCGCAACCTCCCCCCTGGTGCCCACTCTGAGCCCAAAGCAGGTTTTAACAAGCAGGAGGCAGAAGGCTACATAAATGAGAAGGAAATAAATTGATAGTTTATTTTTGCAGCTCCCTCAGAACAACTTGTGATTGCTTTCAAGATTATATAAGTTTTTTTTATTTATTTATTTCATTTGAGTGTTTTTAATTGCATGGAAACCTACATCCAGCCTTTTCTCTTAACAGCGAAAATAGCTCTTATGTTTGATATTCTTCCATAATTATTCCATGTTCTTGAAGGCACTAATCATACTCTCCATTTCTTCCCCCTTTGCTCCTTGAAACTGGAATGTGCTTTTGAACAGCATTTGCCCATTACCAGTATTCTGGTCTGCACAGTTTAGGTTGCAATAGAACTGGTTTGGGAAGCTGGTGCAGAAAAAAAAAGAAAGACTTTTCTCCCCTCAATAAATTAGTAAAATCATTATTTCAGTGCTTTCTGAACACAGGGAATTCATCTTCTAATCTCAGCAAATGCATTTTCAGGTAAGTACCAGGGGATAAGCTGAGACTGGCTCCTTGCGCCCTATGTGTGTGAGGGCGTGTGTGTGTGTGTGTTGTGTGTGTTCGGTGTTTATCCGGTGACAGCGCCCAGACAAATATTGAATTCTACACACTCCTGTCTCTTATCTGTTACTCTCCTTTGCGAACAAAACAGCTTCAACTGAGCAGCCTGATGCAGTTCTTGTCAAGACATGAACGCTTTCAAGAATTGCCCTTTTAGAAAGAAGCATTAAAGAGAGGGTAAAAATTCAGTTTCTGTTTGAGTTGTTAATAAATTACTATCCCTATGAAGGATTTACATTTTCGATCAGATGCCGATTACAAAAGTACTTTTAAACCATGTAAAATAATATTATAAAAGGTGCCCTATTGCACATTTCTTCTGTTTTTGTATACAACTTAGTGTCTGAAAAGAGTAATAGGAAGCTAATGAAAAGTAAAATTTTTAAGAGATGATTCATTTCTTAGGTGAATCAAGCTGTCCGCACCGACATGCCCTTATGCAGAAAAAAAATAATTGCCTCCCTTGATAAATCATGAGGTAACTGTGATTAACCACATTGTTTGGCTTGATTTTAGGTCAGGCTTGATTACCTGTTAACCGATGAAATCACTAAGCCACTTAAATACAAAGTGTCTGGTAGCGTGAAGTTGCTTAAAATATTTTTTAAAAGCATCACATCACACTCTGATTGAAAGAAATTCCAGAACAAATGAAAAACAAAAGCATTGTCCTCTGTGATTCTGGAATGGGTTAAAAAGGCATTTCTAAAGCTTTGGGACTTCAGCAAACCACAGAGACAAGCTACTGTTCCTAAAAGTGGCCAGCTCATTGAAAAGAAAAAACAAAACACACCAAAAAAAAAAAAACAAAAAACAAAACACTAGGTGTTTGCTCAAAGGGCTTTGGTTTTTAACACAGCTTTAATATTTAAATTGACACATGAACAGCTTCATGTACATCACAAATGGACTTGACAAACAGTTGTGTATGATAGAAATTGGGTCAGGTTTGTGCTAGTACAAGTACAGCTTTTAAAGCTGAGATATACAAGCCTTCGAGAATGAAATAGTCCAGAAAGCTTGCCTGGCATCACTAGACAATTCAAAATTAGCTTGGACGTCCTCCGTCTTAATTTTCAATTTCCAGCGGATGATATCTGCCGCAAACTAAAATGCCTTTGGACACAAATGAAAAGACCTGCAGCCAATCAGAGTAACAACGTGTGCGATGAAGCGTAGGATTATTTGCTTCAGCACTGCTTCAATGTACAGTGTTATCTTTTCAAGTCCCCCTCAAGTATTAGATAAACCGCCATGATTGCTTGCCCAGCACAAAGCGGAAATCCGTTTGAACCGAGTGAGGGCCAGCTGCAATCTGCCAGAGCAAATAAAATATGTATTCGGATTTGCCTGGTTTTCGAGAAAGCTGCCTAAGCCCGTTCTGTCACCACTGACATGACATCACACTTATTTGTTCAAACTACTTTAGCTAAAAGATGTTTCAGTACAAAAACGCTTTACTGATTAATATCCTCTTTGAATGGCATGCCACTAAAGGTGGACAGCTATCTGTTGGTCTGCAGTTTAGTCATTTTCTTTTAATTATCGGATGATGGACTTCCTAGAAGCTGCTAGCACTATTGCACTGCTTTGAGAAAGTTCTTGGTTCAAATCCCGATCATAACTTTCTATTATGAGCTTGTTATGCTCCACATAACAGTTGTGTGGTGAGGAAAGTCGACTTTTCTATTTTTATAATAAGTATCTTACGTTACTATTTTTAGTGTACAAAAAAACCTTTGCCACCTTAGGAGTGTTCAAGATTGATTTTATGTTACTGTTAAAGTGCTTTTTGCTCTTATTGTTACATTTCTGCACTTTTTGTGGAGCATATGTTGCTAGATATAATTTATCCCAACATTTCCTCAGTGTGATACACACATGTGTGAGACAGACCAACCATTTAAACAGATAAAAATAACTTTTATCGCAACAGTGCGCTACTGGAGTGAAAAAACAATAACATAAACAGCCCACTGGTATCCATCATTTAAAATTTAGTTAAAGCTTGGGGTGCTTAAAATAACAACGGACCTGCCCACAACTCTCTACTGTAACAGTCCTCTGCTAAGGTAAATACTGGTATCCACCCAATTTTCTCATGAGAGGTGTGAAAATGTTTGACAGTCAAGTGTCTCTGTTAGTGCACATCACAGCTTTTACTGCGATCACATTTGCACGCGTGTATTAAATACAGAAACACAATGCCGACACGGGAAAGCTCAAAGTGCCCTAATTGGGTGTAGACGCATAAGAGCTTCATATAAATTCAGAGGTGACGTCTTAAAAACTCGTCCGAGGTCACCACCGGGGGAATTGCTTAAATGACCAATCTGGACCAATAAAAAGGGACGCATTGTTGTGGAAGTGTCGAGATGACTATTAAACAGAGGCAGTGGAATGAGGATTAATAGCAAAGCTAGAGAGAAAGAACAGAAATTCCCAGGAGAGTAAAAATCCTTCCCTGTTATCTTGCTGTTGTGTGTTGGCTCTGAATGCCTTGAAACATGAAGACATTGACCATTCAAGACTTTATCTGAATAGCTTAAAACACAATATTGCCAGCAGATCCCCAACATCTGAACTCCATAAGAGGGTACCCAATACGTAATCCCTTTAAGCGAGTGTTTACAGGTAGAAATTGCCACTCAAACGTTCATTAGAAGTGCCACTTTACATACTCATGGTCATGAATAGCCATCATAAATTAGTTTTTAGCTTTTTGCTCACCCAGTGTTGAATGGTCATACAGTAAACTGTGACTGATTTCAAAAAGAGTCATAATGGAATGCTTAAGTATAAATTAATTTAGCTTTTTCTATTCTTTACAAGGTCAAAGTTATTCATAGAGGCTCACAGTACCACGAAGAAATAAATTGACCTTTATACATTTATTTGGTTTTGCATTTTCATTTTACATTTTAATGTTTCAGAGTGTTAGGCAAGTTGTTATATCAATAACAAATAAACACATTGCATCTGTGTGGAGGAATTTGGGTTCAGGTTTTCTCCCAGAAGTAGTTTTATTCAATCAAATTGCAAATGTTGGCAGTTGTTTCCATCAAGGGTGAAACAACCAGGTAATACCTTTAGGAGGCAATTACTTTGGCACATTGGGACATGTTGTTTGAAATAGTCTTACTATGATTATTAGAAAACTGTTTTTGTGTTTACTTTGGTCGCCTGGTCTTAAAATAAGTTTGATGACCAGTTCTATTCAAGTGTGAAAAAAGCAAAAACAGTAAAAAAAAAAAAAAAGAACATCTATAAGGGAAAAATACTTTCTGTAATTTATGTTACATCTCCAACAATTTTTGATGAAAACTTACCAGATGCTTTCTGCTGCCGCCAACAAGCTTTGGTATAATTCTTTCTGGCACTCTTGGTGGAGTTACTTTAAAGTGTTTGGTTTCAGAAAAGTTAATAGTAATGGCTGTCCATGTCCAGCAGCCATTGAGCAGCACAGGATCAAAAATCAAATGATTAATTTAAGGAGGGTGGTCAAATAGTGACCACCCTCCTCGATAGTGATGAGTCAGATTTCATAGGAGCGGGACAACAAACATGCATCACAATGAAAAATGTTCTCCTCTCAAGCACTGTGAAATAATAATGAAGAAAAAACAGCCCTTCCGTGACATTTTCCCAAACCGCCTGTGACTGTCATGTCTTAAGAACAATCCAAGATCCTATATGACCTTTTGGTCCAAGCTTTAATAAATTATCGTCTCAACATATCCTTCTGTATCTGCTTCACTAATGTCTGAATGTAGCCAAGCTTTTAACAAAACCACAATCAATCACAATCAGGAAAACCACATTCAATATATTTTATCAAGTCGATCAGTCCTGGTTACAGAGGTAGCTTCGATCTCTTTGAAAAATAACCAATCTTCTGCTTTCATACTTGGCACACCCTAAGCGTATTGCTTTGTCTGTCTGGTATAGATTTCATGGTTTCTCACCGAATTAGTGAGAGAGCAGAGAAGGAAGGGACACATGGCTGCTTCAGAAGATGAACAAACGTCTAGATATTGTCTTCCAAACAATTAGAACTGTAATAAATATTTCAGTTTGAAAAAACTAGAAGTATTTTTGCTCTAACATGTTTGTTAGTGGGTTGTTTCATCATAGAGATAGAAGCGTCCATTATGCACTTGAGTGGTTTGCTGAGTGTAGTTTTATTCCTAAAATAGTTGTCTCTGGTGGCTTTCGAGACCGTGACAAATAAATTCTCAGGTAATCTTACTAGCCTGGCGACCTAAAAACTGAGCTTTTCCTCGTGGTAGAGGTAATAAAATAGAGGGGGAAACAGCTGTTTTAGTTCATTGTTAGTTTATTTCTTGCAAAAATTAATTTTGTAGTGACAAAAAAAAACAACATTTGTGCATCTCAATAAGCTAGAGAGTAATCAAAATAATAATATATTCCTGTAACTTATTCATATTAATCTAGTTCATTATATTCATTGAAGGAAGTCATCAAAGAGAGAGTGATACATTTCAGACTTTTATTTTTATATTTCTGAATATGGCTTACATCTAATGCATACCCAAAATTCAGTTTTATATAAAATTAGATTATCTATAATTAGAAACAAAGTGATTGTATATTAAGGCCAAAATAATGGGGACAATGCTGATTTAATAGTTGTCCAGCAGGCAGTCTCTGACACACCGATGTATCAAGGACAGTTGTTAAATTCTCTGTGTTTTGCTACTCCTGAGCTAGAAAGAAGATCAGAAATGTTTAATATGCCATGTTAACAAAATTATTGAAATGATTATATCTTTTTGAAATTGTGCTGCCCTAATAGAATTCAATCGGCTTGAGACCCAGTGTGAGGTTTCCACAATCAATGATGATTTGTGGAGCCATGTGAGCTGCTGGTGTTTGTCCACTGTTTCTTTTTTTTCATGTCCAAAGTCACATAGTCATCTGCCAGGAAATCTATGTTCACTTCATGCTTCTCCTGACAAGCCGTATGAAAATGATCATTTCAATTTCCAGCAGGACTTGGTATTGGCTAACACTGTCATAAGATCTGCATTAATGACCAGGATGGATGATGTGTCCCTAAGTTATTACTCTAAGATGGATCTTTCATAGCACTTTATTATAAAAATTGTTTTTAACATATTTTATGTACATCCTACTTGGTCAAACCAAATGGAAATGGACTCTAAAGTGACATGTACTGGATTGTGCCTTACCTTTGACTCTTTACATCAAGCTGTTTGTCAGTAGACCGATTCACTCAAAGCAACCTGAGGTTAATTCTGATTGCGTCCATGCAATGCTACATTCACAGTGTAATTCTTCCAAAAGTATCCCCTAACACTAGGCGCATATCAGTATATTGATATATATATACATTTATATATATATTTCTGTATTTAATTATTTGTAGCAGGTTTTATATAATACTCAGTTGTTCTGATTGATTCTGAATTTTAAAATTTTGATTGGATTTAAGGCCAGAATCACTCAAATAAAAAGAAATAAATATTTGGAAACAAAAAAAAAATGAAATACACAAACTGACAAACAGGTAGACCCAAACCTATGCTTGAGTTGCAGATTCTGTGACTCAATGCTTTGTATTTGAGAAACATTTATGTGTTTACCTCGACAAGCAATAGGACTTATTAGAAGACTTGTTATTTGGTTTCATAAACCTTAAAGATTAAATTATTATTTAAAATATTTCTTATCCACATCCCAGTTGTTGTTGAATTATCTACTTTATGTCTGAGTTTTCTTGTTGTTGTAAGCTTGAATAGGCACATCTGTCTTACCTGCCCTCTTCGGCTCCTTGTCAACCATCATTGTGTCTGGCTGGTTTGCCCTCAGCTACTTGTCAGTCTGGAAGATGAACTCTCTTAGGGTTTTAAGCTCTGTTGTTGTCAGCTAATTTGTGGTGTGCTCCTATTGGGACTTGTGGGACTTCCAAGACGTACTAGGCCCTCATATCCCTGCACACTATTCAAGCTACTTGGTTGTGCCTGTCAGAGTGCACTATCTCGGTGTTTGTCTTACACCTTACTACAGTGTGTTGGGAAGCCCAAGGCATGCCTCACGCCTTGGGCAATGTCTGCTGCAGTAAACCCTACCTTGATAATATGGTTCTAAGGGTCTATTCCTTCTGCTTCTATGATAGTAGTCTTTGCACTGTCCTCCAGCTCTGCCACCTCTTATGAGTGTTAAGATTCCTCAGCCCACACCTTTTGCATCCCTAGTTTTTCTTTGAAAATTTGGCAAGCTATTTCCCATGTGAGTAGTCTAAAAACATCCCAAATCAGCAAGATTATTGTTCTTCTAATACAACATAGTTTCCCAATGTCAAGAAAGTTATTACAGATTTTGCCAGCTTATAAAACTTATAACCAATATGGAAATTTACATCAGGGATTAACTTATATGTTTTTTTTTCAAACATAGTTCATAGATTAATTCTGAAATGACTGATATATTTCGAGCATTTGCTTTAGCCAATTTTAATGATTATGGTTCACAACTAATAAAAACTCCAAATTTAATTCTCAGGATTAGAATTTTACAATAGACCAATAGGAGCACAGTTTTAAAACAGTATTTTATTTCATTATCATAGCTTAGCTCATAAAATTATTGGCAGATTGTTGACTGGACAGTTGTCCAGAACACAATCAGAGACTCTTAGTTTGGGTGATAAGCCATGAAAAACGGTAGCTTTTCACCCTTTGTTGCACAGTTCTTTATTCAAGAATCCTAATGGGCATGAAAGCAGTAACGCACACTATGGTCATAAAGCTGCTGGCATAGTTAGCAACAATACTCAGGTAGGCTGTGGCATTGAAGCAATGCTCATTTGGTAGTAAGGGGCACAATATTTTGTCTTATACTTTACTTGTCCCCTCGAGAAAATTACCCATAACAGCATCATCTCCATTTTATAGATATTATAAAATTTTAGAATTATAGCTACAAATTCCAACCCACATACAGTACCTGCCCAGAAACAGTTTCTAAAAGACTGAGACGATCCCGTCTGGTACCAACAAACATGGCGAGTTCAGTCGCTTAAATCAGAGGTTTTCTTCACCAGATCTACACAATGAGATCTGGTGGACTCATGGTATGTATTGACAAACAACTGAATAGGTTTTCCATAATAAAGTAATAGATGAGTGCATGAGTTTCATTATTTCAATATATTTAATGACATAAATTCAGTTTTCTGAGGTGTTATACACTGCCTGGCCAAAAAAAAAGTCGCCACCAAAAAATGGTCACACTCTAATATTTTGTTGGGCCGCCTTTAGCTTTGATTACAGCCCGCATTCGCTGTGGCATTGTTTCAATAAGCTTCTGCAGTGTCACAAGATTTATTTCCATCCAGTGTTGCATTAATCGTTCACCAAGATCTTGTATTGATGATGGGAGAGTCTGACCACTGCGCAAAGCCTTCTCCAGCACATCCCAAAGATTCTCNGATGTCTCATGCTCCCTGAACCACTCTTTCACAATTTGAGCCCGATGAATCCTGGCATTGTCATCTTGGAATATGCCCGTTCCATTTGGGAAGACAAAATCCATTGATGGAATAACCTGGTCATTCAGTATATTCAGGTAGTCAGCTGACCTCATTCTTTGGGCACACAATGTTGCTGAACCTAGACCTGACCAACTGCAGCAACCCCAGATCATAGCACTGCCCCCACAGGCTTGTACAGTAGGCACTAGGCATGATGGGTGCATCACTTCACCTGCCTCTCTTCTTACCCTGATGCGCCCATCACTCTGGAACAGGGTAAATCTGGACTCATCAGACCACATGACCCTCTTCCATTCCTCCAGAGTCCAATCTTTATGCTCCCTAGCAAACTGAAGCCTTTTTTTCTGGTTAGCCTTACTGATTAGAGGTTTTCTTACGGCTACACAGCTGTTCAATCCCAAACCCTTGAGTTCCCTTCGCATTGTGCGTGTGGAAATGCTTTGGCGTTCACAATTAAACATATTCCTGAGTTCTACTGTTGTTTTTCTTCGATTTGATTTGACCAAACGTTTAAGTAATCGTCGATCACGATCATTCAGAATTTTTTTCCGACCACATTTCTTCCTGGAAGACGATGGTTCCCCACCATCCTTCCAGTTTTTAATGATGCGTTGGACAGTTCTTAACCCAGTGCTAGTAGTTTCTGCAATCTCCTTAGATGTTTTCTCTGCTTGAT
Organism: Girardinus metallicus; assembly: GCA_903067095.1. Classification (NCBI taxonomy): domain Eukaryota; kingdom Metazoa; phylum Chordata; class Actinopteri; order Cyprinodontiformes; family Poeciliidae; genus Girardinus; species Girardinus metallicus. The sequence goes on along the minus strand of CAEGAE010008164.1, from coordinate 24,470 downwards.
GCATGCCAATGATTTGACCCTTCTTAAACAGACTAACGTCTTTTCCACGACCACAGGATGTGTTTTTTGCCATGGTTGTTTAAGAAATGAGGAGTTACTCATTGCATCAGCTGGGGTTAAATAACTTGTTGCCAGCTGAAAGATAATCGCCTATGCAGTACTTATCCAATAGGAGGCTTGTACCAATTTGCTTAGTTAAATCCAGGTGGCGACTTTTATTTTGGCCAGGCAGTGTATATTCAGAATTCTGTGAAACACACCAATAGCATTGACCAGTGTTGTAGTCAAGACCACCTAATCCAAGACCAGAGTGCATCGAGACCGAGACAAGACCAAGACTTTAAGGGTCCGAGACCAAGTCAAGACCAAAACCGAGGGAAGTCGAGACTGAGTCAAGATAAGCAGAACAAACTCTTTGTTCTGCTTATCTATAAAGATAATGCCCTGGGCATTTGCCCATATCATTCATATCAGAAATCACCACTGTCTGCACCATGAAACATAGCAATTGAGGCAATGCCCTGACGGTAAACAACGCTCATCTATGAACACTGACCAAAGAGCAACAAGCAAGAAGTAACCAAGAACAAGGCACTCACCATTACTGTTCTCACCCTCTCTCCCACTGCATGAAGCCAGGCAGCACAATGCCATCATGGCAGACATTACAGTTCGTGAATGTCACATCACTATATTACAGACTTTTGGACACAGTGTTGTCCCATATATGCAACACGTTAGTCAACACCTGCGCACAACAACTCAGAGCTGTGAGTGACTATTTTTCATCTGTTATTTCGCAATAGCCAGCCTCGCTCTAAATCTCTCAACTCCCATGGATGGTCTACTCTCCGTCTAACGGGTCCAGAAAATCTCTAAACCCTCGAGTCTTAGTCAGAGACAGGTCTAGGGGAGATAATCTATTCAAGCTGGTAAAGAGAGAGGTCATAAGTTTTGGAATGAACTACCTTCATTCCAAAACTTATGACCCTTTTTAGTTAATGAAGCAATCAACTGAGTAGCCCTGCAATTGCATAACTCCAAAAAATATTCTTGTTAATGGTAGCTCTCTCTCTCAATAACGAGCACTTGTACCGACTAGATCATTTTTAGTGGCTCGACATAAGGCCCAAGGTCATTATTTTATCAATACTAAAGAGACGTCTGAAACCACCACATTTCTAGAATCATGCTCAGGGATTTTACATTAATTAGAAAAACCATTCTCAGTAAATGACTAAATTTGTCCACAAATCTCAATTAGAATTTTAATGAATCTTTATTTAGCAAGTGTTAGCAGGAATAAGCAACAACAGATTTAATTAATTTGAAAATAAGAAATTTAATACAAATAATAAAAATCAAACTCACTACTTCCTATCGACTTTCCCTAAAGTGTGTTACTAATCAACTGAGCGAAGCTTTGGGATGCAGTTCAACTTATACCCAGATGGTGAATGATCTTGGCAACAGAAGGCTTCGATGTCCTGGGTTTGAGTCTTGGCAAAATCCTCTTCTGAACGGAAGCAAAGCAGAACAGGTTGTTGTCCTCCGAAGAGTCAGTCCTTTATCACTAAGTGATCTTTGTCCATCCACTAAGTCTGTTGCAGCAGCCTTGAGATCTTTGGGTTGAACGTAGAGCGGCAGTCATATCAGGAACCAGGGTCGAGGGCTGATCGGTCCTGTCCCCCTCTAGCAGTGCGAATTCTTCACTTCCCCATGGCTCCAGTGTGCGGTCCTCTGTCTGCATCTTCATGTTGGCTTGACTTCAGCACCGGAGACTAAGAACCACGTTCCTCTTTTTCATGGGTTTTTATACTTTCTCACTCCATAGTTGTGTATGGGGAGATGGCTTGCATGACTGCTCGAACATTTGATGGCTTAGTGGAAAGTACCAGGTTTTTCCACTTTAGTCAACGCCTTACTCACTTTTTTTTTTGTTTGTCCACTGGCCATCTCGATTCACTTCCTTAATTTGGTTCAAGGAAGAATCTCAAGTTCCTGTTTGGCGTTCCCCTGTCCTCCTGTTCAGCAGACCCTTTACTGGCTCTGATCTCTGCTCGAATTATAACAGTCCTAAGAATTACATGTCACTGCATTTTCGCAGAATGCACAATCACTTCAGTTACAATTCAATTTACTGTATAATCATCATAAACCATTAATCACCATAATTTTTAATTCAATTCTTCAATCATAACCTTTTTTAATAATCATCTGAGCTTAATTCCATTATTAATCTTTCAATTCATCATTTTATTCATTCCTTTAATCATATGTCATTATTCAACCTTTAATACTTATTCTACAAAACACAAGATTATGTTTCATAATTGTCGATAAATCAAAAAAACAAGATTACTTATTTCCCCCAGGCCTTATGATCTGTTTTCTGCATACCTGGAAAGACCTCACCAATTTATGCCAGTTTTCACAACACATCACAAATGCTTTTGTGTCTCTGTACATCTAGTTTTGCTAACATCACGTCAACGGAGCTTACCTTTCTTTGAGCTTCTTTTCTAAATGACGGAAAAAGTTAGACGTAGTCCCCACGTCTGTGAAAGCGAAGCGCTGCTGAATTAGCTGTCGCATCAGATTTCTTATGATTTATGCAGCACAGTTCTATTACTGACAATTAGATAGACATCTTCTGCCGCTCAAAGAAAACCTCTGCGAATGTCCCGGAGCGCCGCGTGCGAGTGAAAGGTGGGGAGGGGGAGTAACAGAAACACATAATTGGTAATTGGTAAGTCACGTTATTGCTTGGATTTTAATCGGTGTGTTTTACTTCCAGTGAAAACAAACATGTTAACAAATAAGCTTTAAGTTTAGTGATATTTACACAGTTGCGGTCTTGACTGGTCTTGAAAAAAAATCCTAAGTCCTCAGTGCCCAAGACCGAGACCAAATGGAGTCGAGTCCGAGACGATCAAAAAACGGTCTCGAGACCTACAACACTGGCATTGATGTACACTCTTTTGTCCAAGGAACCAAAAAACTACAGAGGGTTTGTTATGGCGGTGCTGTGGGGCTGAGAACCTGGCACCATGTATAACCAGTCTATGGCACATTTGTAGCAGGAAGAACAGACCGCAGCCTGTGGCCTCCACAATACCACCGTAGATCCACACAAGCACATTGTGTTGTGAACACAGAAGTATTAAACTGGGATGATGCATTAGTGACATTTAAAGTTTTGTGACTGCAAATATCAATAGATTACATTGTACACACTGCTTTGTGGCCTTGAGTTGACTATTTGAATTGTTGACACTTAGGTTTGAGGTGTAGCAAAAATGGTTAATATTCCAATAAACATGGCTTCCTAGAATCTGGGATGCCTGATGAGAGAACATAAACATACACATCATAACCTCTATAAGAGAATAACTACAGTCTTACAAGTGCTGTAGTACCAATAATGTGGGTGTGGTGTCAGACTTTGCTTAATAAAAAGAAAGGTGCACAAAACAGAAAAGAAAATATAAAGAATGCGTAATTCATAAACATAAAATGTGTAACAAAAGTTTAAATCGAACTAGAAGGTGAAGAAAAAAAGGAACAAATAACAGACATAGAACAGCAACAATAATAATAAATTCAGTTTATTTTTCAGTGACAGCTACCAGAGGGATCCAAAGTTTATGTGATTTGTAATGATTATGATTCACCTCTGCAATTTTTTCTGCACTTTATTTGCTTTGGGGGATGGTGTGTAACTAGCCAACAGGTGAGCACCTGTGTGAGAATTTAGATTTCTCTGTATGTATTTTGGTTAATTTAGTCACTGTGTTTTGCCCTTGATTATATCCAGCTGTCTCTTGTTCCCTCATTATCCCCTGTGCATTTAATCTTACCTGTGTCATCTGTTCCCTATTGGATCCTTAGTCGTTGTTTAGTCATTCCAAGTCTGTCGTTCTCTGGTGTCTTATCCTGTTGGTCCTTGGTCTTGGTTTTTGGTCTTGGTTTTTGATTAAACTCAATTTCTCACCTTACCTTGGGTCTTACTGCATTTATTCTCATCACATCAACAACTTCATGACAGCCTAGTGTTATTCCTGTGAAGACAATTTTGACTTTCTGACACCGTAGTCATCTTCTCAGCTTGTTCAATATCATGCAATTTCTGTGTTTGTGCAGCCATTAAAATTTAATGATAAGGTCACCCATAAACTGTCTCATAAGGAGTTCATCCTGTGGCTGCTTTTGTTCTAACGCTAAATTCAGGACATCTCTCCAAGAGATAGCTTATTGTTCCATGAAATTTTTAACTATTTATTTTGAATTTCTCCCATCCCGTACTTCACGAATGATAAGCATCGATTTCTGCATAAACCTCAGCAACAAAGTCTGTGTGATTATCTGACAGCAGGTGTTTTGGTTTAATTTCTGTTAAGATCTTTTTTGCTCCTGTAAGACTAGTAATGTTGAAATAATTGGAGGCTTCAAACCGCACATAAAATGTGCAAACCCTGGTTAAAACATTTGAAAAGTTGACTTAGAATTAACTCAAAAAACATTTATGGACCATTGTTGACCTGGTCCATGAGCTAATTGTAATTGTCGCCTCCTAGTTTTACAAGTTTTAATATTTGACAAATGACTGACACTTCAAATTTAATTTCTCAACACCACTACCTACAATTCAGCATGATAACTATGACAGTGTTTCCAGCATGATCTTTGTGTTCAACTTTAGCTGCTAAAGAGTTAAAACAGTGTGGTAAGATGGAAAGATCCTTGCAAAATCATATTCAAAACTACATTCTCTAATAATCCACTTCCCTAGTGTATCTCTTAAGCTGGGAAATTGAGCTGTGAGGTGTTGCTGGGAAGTCTCCACAGACCCGGTTCTGGTTAGGTACCAGTGTTTCCTGGCTTATCCTTTTTGCACTGCACCTTTGTATTGTCCTGACAATTTTGATGACAGTCTTATAATGCTCCCTGTTGCCTTGATTTAAGCTTTCAAGCTCTACTTTCATGAGGGATATTACTCTGTATGGCTAATGCAGTGATTTGTAGTTTGTAACAAGTATCTCAAGCTGTTCATGCCTCTGTTGCTGTGGCGTACCAGGTTATTGTTCTCCATGAACAATAAGCATCACAGTCATGAACAATGACTCTGATGCTCTTTACATGAAAGGTCAGAGCAGACTCTACCTGCTGAAGATGCTGGGGTCTTTTGGAGTGCAGGAGGCGTATGGTGGCATCAGACACCACAAGCAGCTCCAACATACAATAAGAAAGCAGTTTGAGCTCATTAAGGCTGATTAACTTCTGCACCTTACTTTATTTCTTTCCTCACCAGGACAAGCTGCCTACTCCTCTGTTTAGATTGGAATAACCAGATTGGAATAGCTTTATAGCACACATTTTCATTTAGTTTTCTCCATTCTGTATGTATAGTAGGCTTATAAAAAACACACCACAGAAGTCAGGCCAACCTGATTATCATCCATATAATTGTGGCCCGACCCATTCCAAATTTCAAGGCTCAGGCTATAGATCTAAACCCCAATATGTCATTTTCTCAACTATATTGGTGTTCTCAGATGGAGAAACATCCTCAGAATAGCACAACTTCATTGTTCAGCACTCAGAGATTTACAAGATTATGAACAAGAGAAGAACCAACTAATGTTGCTGATACAAATAATGTTCACTCATGGAACTGCAAGCACTTTCAACTTCATTATTCTCACTGGCACATTCCTCTCAGCATCTTCTAACCTTTGGTCTATGTAGTGTGTGTTCTGGCACCTCCATGAATAATTTACTCCATTAATAAAAACTCATTCAAATGCCCTCCAGTCTCATGAAATTTGAATTAAAGGCTTGATTTGCAATTCCAAAGACTATCTCAAGCACTCACTCAGATTATCATAGGTGCCCTGAGGAGTGTGTGGCTGCTGAGGGTTGGAGTGTCCCCTCTAGTGATGCTTAGGATTGAGAAGCTGGATGGAGAGCAGGGGGTGGTGTTAAAGAGACCTGCCTTTACAACCTAAAGTAAGAATTGAAACATGAAAAGCCTTGAGGCATAATCTGATCTTTGCTGTCCTCTTCCACTTTGCTTCTCTGCCATGTATGTTCCTCCCTCCCTTTTTCAGCTCCCACTGGTCAGAACCTCAAAAGGCCATGAGGCAGATCAGGATCTTAGATCAGCTGTAACATTGGTCCCTGTGGGTGTCAAGAAGAAAGCAGCCATGAAAGGATTGAGGGGTCAGATTGCTGTCAACTGTTTCCTCAGGATACCGTAAAGATAATCTTCGTGTTGAACCGAAAGGGAAAGCTGGTAAAGTTACCAGCACAACAGTAGTCGTATAATCTGTAAGGCAATCTTACAAAAACTGGAATTATCTTTCATTTTATGCCTTTTTTCTAAGTAAATAAAGAAATGGTTGCATTGAATAAAAATGTACATAAAAGTTTCAGTAAAATTTAAAGGTGCACAATTTTATTTTCCACTGATGTATTATACTATAATCTCGTACGGTATATTTGGGTGCAACTACATACTGCTATTAGCCCTGAATTTTCCTACTGTGGGGACAGCGTTTCTGTTTCTGTTGTCTTAAGCCCTTAACCCTCGCCCCCAAAATCACCAAAAACGACTGAAAAGGTAAACCCAAATTAAATCAGCTGCTGTTTTTGAACTATTTGGAGTACATGCAAAAGCTTGGTCTCTTTATGAAGATGACAAGCTAAATTTTCTATTTTTGCAGTCAAAAATACTTTAATAGTTTGTAGCTATTACGTTTGTAACACAAAATAAATTGAAAAATTTTGCTTCACCTAGATTTTCATTTTTATTTCTTGTAAATACACATTGAGTGTTGAATGTCTGGACAGGAAAATACAATAAATCTGTAGAATAAGGTATTCTGCTCACGGATTTCAAGATTGATCAAAATAACACAAAAAGCAATGTCATTTTGGACATGTTTATTTTTGAGGATGTACAGGTGTTTTCCAAGTGTGCCATTTAGAGTCTCCCTTTGGAGTCTCCAAATGGCACACTTGGACAATGTAGTATACAAACTTCAAATGACTGTAACTCCTTAGCGCTTCAACATACAGTCATCAATGAGGCTCTAATGAAAGATAATGACCAGAGGAATCCTCTGAGAGACACAACATTACTGATAGTGGAAATTATTTATAATTATATAAATAGCATATCTGGGGGGGTGAGGGAGTTAGTATACACTCAGACCTCCTCTTCCTTCTAGCAATAACTTGCCACCCCCAGAACTCAATGGTATGCTCCCCCTCCATCATCTCTCCTTCTCCCCCCCCGCCCTTCTAACCGTACGCTAACCCCTCCCAGGCACACCTGCTCCCGCACTCTAATGATACATTAGTCCCCCCCTCAACTTCTCTCCTTCGCCCCCCCCAGGCCTCCTCCTTTGTTGCCCCCCCAGAACTTCATGCACTGCTTTCATTTTGGGGAAAAAAAAAAGAAAATGTGAATCTTACGGTTAAAGTGAAAGTCAAGGCGATAATTTTCAAAATAGGTTACTGATTATTCTTAAGTCTTCCTGCATAAGATACTTCATGCTGGGACAATGTTTTTTTTTTTTTGTTTTTTTTTACAGATTGGTACCTGGGATCCAGCAAGTGGCCTCAATATGACTGATAATCAGAAGGGAAAGACAACTAATGTCTCAGATTCATTGTCCAATCGATCCCTTATTGTCTCCTCCATACTGGTAAATATATTTTTTTCCTATTTTTCATAAACTTTGTTTGATTTATTTGTATTTGATAACACAGTCTAATTCTGTCTATTTTTAAAATGTGTAGGAAAAAAAAATTTAAGACACCCAGCAGATTACATTGGGTTGAGTTTGCAACTATTCATCATACTGAACATGCATGCAGTAAAAAGAAAGAAAGGAAAAGTTTCATTTTAAGAAAATGAAACTAATTTTCATTTCCTTTAAAATGAAAAGGAAAAGTTTCATTTTAATAAGAAAAAACCTCCAGTAGAGACATCAGTGTGAAACTGAATGCGTTTTCACAGGAAATTGGACTTCAGCCGTCGTCTTTTCAATTGCAAAATGACTACTCATCGAGTTACAGTCACTGCCTGTTGTTACAAAAAACTTAGGAAGAAAACACTGCACTTAGAATGGCAACAAGGTGCAGTTGTCATTCTTGTTGAAATAAATGCTGAAATGTTGTATAGTATACAACATGCCTATCAGTTCATTGATATTTAAAATTTTTTCCTCTTTCACCCTCATAAAAACTACATTTCTGAAAATAAACAAAAACATATTTAAAGATAAATAGTTGATGCAAGTGAAGTAATGCTATTTATGTAAAATACATTAAAATGTATTAACTGCCCACTTGAGTGAGATTTGTAAACACCGTCACTGAGGAAGTAAATACTGTCAGGTAAAAACTCTGACGGCGTTGACAAAATGCCAAACTACCTCAATTTATATGATGCTAATCTGAAGGAGGCCATTTTGTAGCCCATCAGTTTCTTGAAATCTTTACAATAAACCAAAATTAAGCATTTACTTTACAAAGTTTTAGGAATAACAGAAGAAAAACCTAAAGAATAACAGACGCTTATGAGAGCTGGCTACACCTTTTAGCAAAGGAAGAAACAGGAAGTGGTCATGGGGTCCTCGGAATTTCTGATGCCTCCCAATAATGCCTGATTTTTTTACATTCTTTTTAGGTCTGACTATATTGACAAGAACTCAATTTCAATTGAGTTGGAAAATAAATACAAATGATTTTTAATTCAATTTATTGATACTTACATGATTATTTATTTGAATATACATACTTAGTTGCCATAACTTATTACTTTAGTATTTCTTAGAATTCCTTTAATTGTTTTAAACTATTTCTATAAACTATTGAGTTCTGCTCCTGGACAAGGGTTTTTGCAGACACCATCCACCTGTTACATAGTTTAAAATAAAAAATATTCGACAAACACCATGACAACTGTTAAAGTCTGCACTTTTCTCCGAGGAGAGTAAGTGCATCATCCAGCTGCGGCCTACAGCTGAGCTCAGAGCATCCCAGTTAGAATAACTTGGAAGAGATGTGCCTGGGTCTAACAAAACTTCGTCCGGATGCTCCTCCCCTCCACCTGCTGTGGGTTAACCGACTAGCTGCCTGAGTTAAACTAAGTCCCTTAAATGACACCCGTTAACGGTTGATCTCCTCTTGTTCAAACTTGTTTCCTAAGCTTGCCCAGGTTAGGTTTTTACATCTTGAGTTTCAAGTCGCAGGGAAGGTATTTATATACGCTACTGTTTTGCTAAGCTATCGGTAAGTACACCTTGTATCGGTTAAGTCATATGAACACGATTAATTACACCTACTGGGGAACTTTTCAAGTGAGACACACACAAGGAATGTCCACCACTTGACTGTCTTTGTATGCTCATTTAATATGAGAAGGAATAGGGGATTATACAGCACTTAGCAGCAGCAGAAAAAGATGCAAACATTAAATCAAAGAGACAACGATATCATAAAATCAACTTCAATCCAACATCTTTCACCCTAATCTCTATTACGGCCAGCGCTGGGAGAACAATTTGTGAGACGTAGAACTGAACCACAAGCTCCTGCATGGTCCGTTGGTATGGGATCAGTCCTGGTAGAGGGAGGGGGACCTGATTCCCAGGACAAGTGGAGGCCCATGGCCATCCTCTAGGATGCCAGAGTGAGTCTTAATCCAAAGTTGCAGGGGTTGGCTCTTGGGGAATTTCCTCTTGCGTGTACAGGTGCTCTGCTGCAGCTCCACAGCTCAGAGGTCTCATCCGCGTAGATCCAAAGTATCGTTGATCCGTCTCGGTGACAGTGCAGACCTTACAGAAGGAAAAACCCACTTCTCCTCTTTTGCAGCCCACTTTTAAGCATCCTAGAAGCTTAAAAGCTTCTAGGATGCTTTTAAGCTTCTAGGATGCTTAAAAGCATCCTAGGATGCTAGGACTTTTAAGCTTCTAGGAGCTTAAAAGTCCTAGAAGACTTTTAAGCTTCTAGGACTTTTAAGCATCCTAGAAGCTTAAAAGTCACTCTCACATCACAGTCTTCCTTTTTCCATTGGGTGTCTGCTTTAATAGATGATCTCAGATCCACCTTTCCTTTTGAGACATTATGTCATGTCTTCTTGTTCTGGGCCTGTCATGTGTTCTTGTCCCAGGACTGCTCATGGGTCACACTCCATCCTTTAGCCTGAAAACTTTCCTTCTCTTCAGCAGTTTCAGTTCCTCTTTTGGGCCAGGCCATATGTTGATCTTTGCTCTACCTGTGTTTCCGTTCAGCTCGCTCCAGTCTCACTTCCCTTTTCTCCCCAGATCCTTTACCTGCATTACCTGTCACTCTTCCAAACTCTTAAACTTTGCTCTAAGGTCAACTGCTGTTGTTAGCACTTCAACCTCAGGTCACACTCAAAGTTAGTCATTACAACATACAAGTCTCGTATGTCAAAGTTAATCACAATTCCCCAATATCCTTACTCATTACACATTTCAAAGTCAATCACAAAATACTGGTTGTACATTAAAAGAATTGATCCTTTACTGATTTCACTTCTCAAAGTCATTCATTTCAGAATACTGGTTACATATGTCAAGCACTTCATTAAGGTTAAAATCATCAGTATAATATGCATTTTTAAGTCAACAACATTAATTTCCCCAGAACTCTGGCAGATCTTAATAGACCTCATGAAAGGAAGGCCAACTCAGATATCAGTGATTCTTGAGAAGAGTGAAAAAATATGCCTGTTGCATAAAGCACAGAAGTTAAATATAATTTCTTCAAATGACTGTCGAAACTAACCTGGACAATGTCAACACAACAATCTATGTTGTGTCAAAGGTTCTGGAGTCAGAGTTGACAGTGTAAAAAGCCTTCAAGAAAACAAAAACAGCACATATAACATGTATGCTAGTTTTGTAGTACTTGAGACCGGTCTTGGTCTCAAGACCACTTTTTGATGGTCTTGTCTTGTACTCGGCTGCATTTGGTCTTGGTCCCTTCTCGGTCTCGGGCGTTGATGACTCTGGATTTTATTTCAAGACCACAACTGCGGAAATGTCACTAAATTGCCAGCATACTGTCCAGTTTATTTACTAAGATTTGTTTTCACTGGATGCAAAACAAACCAATTAAAATCCAAGCAATAACTTAATGTTTCTGTTTCCGCTGTCACACATCGCGTCCCCTTTAACTCATACGCGGCACTCTGAGACAGTGTGCAGTGGTTTTCTCCAAGTGACAATGCTGTGACCAAAGTCTGCAATATGTGACATCCATATGTTGCAGAATGATTCGCATTCTGCAATATGCACGATCTGATCCGGATGCACGATCTGATGTGTATGTGCACCCCTGCACACACACACACACTCACACCTAAGGACAATTTACAGAAACCAATTAACCTAACTGTCATGTTTTTGGACTGTGGGAGGAAGTACCCGGAGAGAACCCACACATGCACAGGGAGAACATGCAAACTCCATGCAGAGAGACCACGGGCTGGGAATCGAACCCAGGACCTTCTTGCTGCAAGGCAACAGTTCTACCAACTGCACAGCCTTTATTTAGTTATATACATTGATATTTATCTAATTAGCAAATAAATAACACACAAGAACAGAAGAGCACACAGGACATGTTCAGTGCTCTTTGATTGTTTTCGTCACCTGTCATGTGGCAGACATTACAGCACTGTGCTGCCTGGCATCATGCAGCGGGAGAGAGGGTGAGAACAGTCACGGTGCGCGCCTTGGCTTGGTTACTTCTTGCTCCTTGGTCAGTGTTCATAATTGAGTGTTGTTTACCATTAAAGCATCACCTTAATTGCTATATTTAATGGTGCAGACAATGGTGGTTTCTGACATGGGCAATATGGACAAATGCCCAGGGCATTATCTTTTTAGGAATGACATGAGACAGCTGTGGATTGTGGCAAAGAGATGGAAGCAAAGCAGAATGAAGAGTTTGAATTGATAATGATACTGGTTACATTTGTTTCAGCTTTAAGTTTTTAATATCTAGGTGTTTTTATATGAATGTGAATCTGTCAGATCAGTTTAAGATACAATTTTGATCATGTTTCACATTTTATTGTGTCATGTAGCGCGGGGTGCCGGTCTTGGTCTTGATGTACTCTGGTCTTGATCTTGACTTGGTCTCGGGTTATGTGGTCTTGACTACAACAGTAATGTATGCAACTTTGATTTGCAATTGTCCATGAAACAGTGTTGTCAGTAGTGTCATAGTTTTTCCTCCTTTCAGTCATCTAGGTTTAAAAAAGTCATTGAGATTAAAAATCTCATTTACAAAAGTTTCCTGAGATAGACAGCAGCAGAACAAGAGAAGAACCAAATAGCTATAGTGCTGAACAATATATCTGTAATGACTCACTAGAGGGACCCAGACAATCAGCCACGACACACGAGTGAGCAGAAAACTCAGATTTATTAAAACACAGGTCAGACTGGGTACACTGGATCGTCAGCTGCAGCACTGTGAGGGGCGGAGAGGAGAGATCGGTGACTGGAGAAATATTACTGAAGGAATCAGTGTGTCAGAACCTGGCCTGGCGATCAGGGTACTGAAGTGATCAGCTGAGGGACGAGGAAGAGAACAGATGCTGCATTCACACAGGGCTCAGGAGGGAGTGCCCGGGGAGGAGAAGCGCTGATGCGGGGCAGCACACCAACTCCACTACGGTGTAAAGATGAACACCGTCCTACTCCAGAAGTACAAAAATCCAGATCCAAATCCTTGGTCAGACGGGCCAAGATCATGCACGATGAGGCAGAGAGCAGAGTAGGCATCTGTGGGAGTGGGCATGAGCGGAGTATCCAAAACAGGCGTGGGTCGAGATCCAGATGGGCAATCAGAGGCAATCCAACAAGGGTAAGGCAAAGGGGCAAATCCAGGGAACAAGAGCGTAGTTGCAACGATGAGGGCGAGATGGGAGTGTTGGAAAACTATTAGCTGAAAGCGTTCGATAATCTGGCAGCGTGGGTGTGACTGAGAGAGGCTTAAGAAGGGAATCAATCAGGGTGCAAGGAATAATGGAAATGAGGGACATGACATGGATCAGCTCAAAACAAGAGACACAGAGCAAGATGTGAATATCATAATATCTTTATAATCTGATAATTCAAAGCAACACATATATGTTATGGGCATCAAACCATTTGTGTCCAGCCCCACTCCACAAGGCCCAGTGTCCTGCTAGTTTTAGAGTCTCTGTTTCATCACAGCTGATTCCAACGGCCCAACTACATCCTCATCATGTCAAAGTTCTACAGAGGTTCTGCTAATGACCCATCACTTGATTTAGGTGCATTGCACCAGGGAAAGATGCAACGCGGACACCAGACCTTGAAGACTGACCTTAGACTCCATGAGTTAAACCAGAGGTCTCAAATGGCCAGCCCTGCAACCTTTAGATGTGTCTCAGTTTCACTATGTAATGCCAATGTGTAGGCCATGGGACTCATGTAAAATTTGCAGGACTTTGGCTCTCGAGGAGTGCAGTCTGAGATCACTGGGTCAAACACACACAGTGGCAAAGCCTGTTCTATTCTGATGTGGTAAAAAGAGTGTGGCAACACTAGATGGAACCCAAGATTATTATGCAACTTTAAGTTTTGGATCCAAAAATAAGTAGCTCAGCAACGCCACCACTGGAATTTCACCCAAGGAATATTACCTTCTTTTAAAGGCACACAGGTTCAATTATGCAGGGAATTGAGACATCTGAGACAGAGTTTCAAATGTACAAAAACTATTTATTAAATTCTCATATAAGGATACTCTTTACAACCAGTTCTTAATAACAGAAAAACAAAGAAAACAGAAGAAACTCCAGTAGCTGAGGTTCCCGGCAGACGGGGCCACTATTGGGACGGGATCCACCAAACCCAGCAAACAAAAACCCTTTAAAGCACCAGACGCAGTGAGACAACCCAAACTCAGGAATCACAGCACACAGAAGAGGAAGACACCGTCACCACACCAACACTGCCACCAGACCTCAACAACTGCAAACAGAAAAACAAAAGAAAAACCATATCAGCCCAAATAAATTTATAGTTATGTAAAGAATCAAAAAAGGCTGTAAACAAAATAAAATAAAAAATAGAAACTAATTAACATAGAAAATACAAGTTAAAAACATCAGGACCGGGTGAGGCCCTCTGGCCATGCCACAGCAGGAGGCGAAGTGGGTGCTCCGATGCCACACCCCAAACGCCGCTTCAATGGAGGCGGCTGACCGCCACCACAGTCAGAATTTGAAGACAAGTGAATCTGCAGAAATCCGGGAGACAAAAGAGCAGCAGCGGTCCACATATGGAAGAGACTCAGGCCCGGCGGCATGAGTCTCTCCCATTGGGGTGCATTGCCCGCCCACAGGATCAGCCATGCCACCCTGGACTGGAAGCCGTTTGTTGTTTTTATCTATAAGTGGCCAACTCTCTGTTATTCCTATATCGATTTGATACAGTATTGGCTTCCACACTTCCTGTATCTGTGCCCTCTGTCACTGTTTTCAGCAGCTAAAACTGTTTAATCCGTTGTTAACACATTGTAACCTGTTTTTCTGAGCAGCCTTTAAATGCAACATGAGCGGTAAGATGCTCGCGCTCAGTTGCACCTGTGCGGCAGCGATGGAGACCTGCTGCTGTTGTGCCGAGCTGCATAGGTGCATGTTAGAATCATGGCAGCAAACCAGCAAAACGCAAAGATCTTTTCACAGTTTTTCCACCAAACTTACCGAATGAGTTGAGTAATGTTGTTGGATGCAGGTAATGTTTGCTAAAAGATAATTAGCTAATAACAATACAGCACGTTAAGCTTGTTAAGTACCTTAGAGGCTACTGGTGTTGTCCATGTTCAGCTACATAGATTGATTTCAAATTTCTTACCTGCCAATCCACACAAACAGAAACACTTGCAGAACGAGGAAGAGGAGGAGAGCAGCGTAGTGGTGTTTACCTATGATTACACTAAAATTTAGATTTCTAACAAAGTTCAGCAATAGTGCAGGGAGAGAGAACACCTACCACCAGGAAACCAAAGCAGCATGCACCACACTTAGCGATTTGTTGCAGTTTACAGCCAGAACCCAAGGGACGCGAGACACAGTAGGAGCACAAGGAGGACATGAGTCCCACTGAACACAGCAACTTCTTTTACACCACGCCCACTTTACCCAACCAGAACTTCTCACCTGGAAACTATTTTTGTAGAAATATCTAGTTTTCTATACCACTACGAGACACCCAAGATGATAATGTCTTACGATTTTGACCTGACATTGTTAAAAAAGATGCCAAACGGAATAACATTTTTGTGGCTTTGTAATAAAGATTTTACAAGCCAAATAAAGGTCTAAAATTCACAAACTGTGTTATAGTTGTTGGCTATAGCTGTAGAATAATATAGTTCAACTTTGAAGTGTTTTGGTTTCTATGCTGAACCAGTTCCAATGTGGTTCAGTTGCAAAAAACCACTGAAAACAACTTTTATAGAACATCGACAAATCAAATAAAGGTTCAAATTGGACTCTTCCTTCTGAGTGCCAAATTTGGCATATTACTGATTTTGCACATAAGCAGGTGCAGTTCATTTACTACCAAGTCATGACATGAAATCAATTTGAATATTATTAATTGTAATAAGTTTCTTCTCATAGTGCTATTTAAAAACAAGAGTCAATTCACATCCACCTAAATCTAATAATAGCCAGTTCATTCGTTGAATACGATGGATATGA
Organism: Girardinus metallicus; assembly: GCA_903067095.1. Taxonomy (NCBI): domain Eukaryota; kingdom Metazoa; phylum Chordata; class Actinopteri; order Cyprinodontiformes; family Poeciliidae; genus Girardinus; species Girardinus metallicus. Next base: position 8,683 of record CAEGAE010008164.1, on the reverse strand, counting down.
CTTCCAATAAAATATAATCAGCCCATCTTTAGAGAAAATAGCAGTATGATTTGTGCACATTCATTTCAGTGCTTCAGTCTCAGGTATGCTATGCTATGTGAAAGTTAGACCTTTAAAAAAAAAAAAAAAAAAAAAAAAAGAGTTTGTGGTTGCAGGGTTCAAAATGAGATATTGGAATAATAAATCTGCAACTTAAAAATAATTTTCAGTTTGATTGTCTGAAAACAATGTGCTAACTGAGTGCAGCATTCTTTAAGGTTTGTTTAGGGCAAAATAGATTGAGACAACATTTCTTTAAACCAGCTATACAAAGCTAGAACAGCTCTCAGCCATAACACACTTGCTTCAAAGATGTCATTATTTTTAAGCCTTTCCTCTTGAAAAATCTCCCAGTGCTCGGCTTGTACTGCCCTTTTTCATAGCACTTTCTAGAAACTTTGCTCTCTGATTCAATTGAAGCAGAGTATCTCAAAGCACTTCTCTTCCAAATTGCCAATTGACTTCATCACTGTGGGGATTCCAATTTAGTGGAAGAAGACTCGGGCAAGGGGAAATTAACTGACTGATTGTCCAATAAGACTTTGTGCTTTATGGCTCTGCCTCCTGTTGAGCAATTTATCAGACACCCCGAGTGTTTTTCTTTCCAATGATTTCAAAATCAAGAAGGTGCTACTCAGCTTACAGTATTTAAAAATCCTTCTGACCTGAAAAGCTCTTTATTTAATTGTTCCTTCGGCATTATTTGCTTAGATGTTTCAATGGTTGTATTTTTCAACTAGTTTCCATCTGATTTCCTTCTGTCCTTAAGATATGTAATTTTTAACAAGTATCTGCCAACTACTAGTTATGCAGTGATCATCACCACTGTTTACAATAAGATTATTTACTTATACAGTTTAAAAGTAAAATACATATTTTCATTGTATTCTCTATTTTTTGTGTGCAGTGACTGTCATAAATTATTTCCCACATCAGAGAACATTCATAGTTGAAACCAGAAGTTTGCTTACTTTTCCTGTTTTAGGTAAATTAGGATTATTGATTTTTTTTGTTGCTATTTGCTAAATGCCAGAATAATGAAAGAGAGAGATATAACTGTTTAAGGCAATTTTTATTACTTTTTTTAAAGTCAAAAGTTTAAATACACTTCATTGGGTCAAATATTTTGCATATCCTTCCACAAGCTTCTCACAATAGTTAGATCTGCCTCCTCCCATTCTACGCTTTGAGATTCTGGGAACCAGCAGTGAGCCTGCAGTCTGAGAGCAGAGTGCTCTGCTAGGAATATCTGGAACAATCAGATCTCTGGTGTATGATATAGGTGATTATTGCGAGCTTTGTATGCGAGAAGAGGAATCTTAAATTCTGTTCTGGATGTAACAGTGAGTCAATGAAGGGAAGCTAAAACATGAGAAATATGATTTTCCTGTTTAATTTTTTTTCTGGGTCCTCATGCATAAAGTTTTTGTATACGCAAACAATGTGCAGCATCATATTTTACGCACAAATCAGCGTGTATAAAAATTAACTTTGCATCAAAGTTTGCGTAAATATACACACTTTTCGCTGGTGTGAAAATGTGCAGCAGCCACACAAACTTTTTCTGTGAACAATATCAAACTACAAAGTGTCAAAACTCACCTAAATACACTAAAATCTGACGACATTCAATTATTTAGACCAAGAAGCATCAAACCTGATGTTTTTTTTTCATGATTTTAATATTTTAGTGTTTAACCGCATTTATCCTTAGACAATAAACTAACACACACACAAAATAAAAATGAAAAGATGTGAAAACCTCACTCTAATGTAAATAATTTTCCTCAGTTTTTGTCTCATAAAGATGTAACGCATCGGTCTGTGTGTACCTAAGATGCAGAAATGCATCTGCAGGCTAATTTCATTCTCACTAAAAACAATCCCCAAAGTTCAACTGTAGGTGTGGAGACTTTCAGACTGAATCTTTGCTAAGGGTGGATGCTGCTCCACTGCAAATTTATGTTGACATGTTCCATAAAATATTAAGAAAAACTTTTCTAACTTCATTAAATTGAGACAAGGGGTATGATTAAGTAAGTGTTCACTTCTTACTCCTTTTCAAACAGAAAATTAGTGGTAAACAAATTATTTTGTTCTTGTTTATATATGCACATGTTTTTCTGTCCTATTGATTGCTTGTTTTGTTGTTTAAAAAAACCTGTTCAAAATAAATAAATCAAATCACATCAAAACTTATAATGGATGTGTGTGAGACTGAAAACATTCAAACAAAACAACAAGTTGCTAATGAAGAACAACATAAGGTTATGGAGTGACCCAGTCAGTGTTCAAACCTCACTCCCACAAAAAGTTCTTGGAGGGACCTACAACTGGGTTTTCCAGGAAATTGAAGTTTCCCTCCTGAAATGTGTAAACCTGCTGGACAATGACAGGAAATCTGATCCTGATGTACTAACTGCAATGGGGATCAAATGCTTATTTCATTTGATGACATGCACAATTTAACAATGTCTATTTTTGCTGGACAATTATTTAATCTTTTGTGTGTGTTTGTTTCTCTACGTAAACTAACAGTAATATTAGCTATGGTGGTGGCCGTGGTTGTAAATTTCAATAGTTTGCCAGTAAATGAATGGAATCGTTGTAAAAAATACATTTTCTGGCTTTGATGAGCATTGCCAAGATCCAAAGAAAATAAATGGATGACTTGAACAACGATCAAAGACGGATCTGATTTTAATTCAGCAGACAGATAATCAGCGCGTCAACTTTACCCCGGTGTGCCATTGGCTTAGCCTCTGCAGAAAGAGTTGCTTTAGACTGCATTTAGTAGAAAAAAAAATCCTAATTGCAGCACTGGACATTAAAAAAAAAAAAACAGCTCTTATTTATCATAGAGCTGCAAACGCTATTTGATTTATTTGCACTCCAGTATTTGGACATTTTTATCAATTCAAAACAAGAGTCACAGACTCTGGGCTTTCCAAAAGGCATAGCAAAGGAAGGAAACTGAGCTCCAAGCTGAATTAAAGCCAGTGACGATCCCGTTACTCAGGAAGCAAGCATAAAAATAACAATGTAAAGTAAATTATGGGTTGTCATTATTTATCTTGGGCCTTCTTTCCTTCCACACATGCTGTGAAGTGATTGGATTGCAGTTATTAGCAAAGACTCTCTGCAGCTGTAATTGCCATATCAGGATTGAGTCATGGGGAGCTGTGTGATGGCTGTGAACAGCGAGGAAAAAGGAGGGAAGGATGACAATAATTGGGTTTGTTACATTTGATTGATGCACACTTTCATGCAGCTTCTCATCATTTTCTCAAGGATTATGAACTATAAAACATGATGTAATTACTGATAGGATCTTGGCCTATCAACAGTTTCTCTACTTTGGAAATCACTGGCATAATGTTGCAGGGTAAATGGAGTACCTCTAGGCTGGAGCTGATATACTCTGCAATGTCCTAAAGAGTTGGAAGTAGACACAATTTAGCTTCCAAAGGAACAACTTAAGTTTTATTTATGTGCATATAGGTGAAAACCAGTCACACATATACACGGAATCTTGGTTACCTTTGAGTTTTTCAAGAATATGCAAACACAAAATGGACTTATAAATGCTAACTTTGGTTATTTGCTCTGAAATGATGTTTATGTTTCCTAAACCATTACTGCTGCTTTACACTGAATCTGGTCCAACTGGTCTTTGTTAGTGGGAAATGCTGTTTCCATAAATGAGGGTGCTGAACAACACATCTACAAGGTCGAGGCATGTGTGAATGCAACATACAAGGCCAGTGAATGCAGCAACCTAGTTAGTGTCATTTCTAAAACTTACAATTTAATCACAGTGACACAACAAGAACCTTATGCATTACTGCTACAATTAATCCCAAAGGATTAACAGTTGGGGCAGATCTAGACTACAACAAATCATTACATTTTATCTGACATATGTCTTCTGTCTTTGATGGACTGGCAGCCTGTCCATCACAGGTCGTCAGTCCTGTGATGGAATGACAACCTGTGAGGGGCCACATTCTTTGAAGGATAATGGATAGATATTCCTTGTGTCTGGAAGTGACTTTAATGTTTTGGAGTGACCCAGTTCTTACTTTACTTGAGAGGAAATCTATGGAATAATCTAAAGATTAGGCTGATGGCAAGATGGCCTTCTAATATAAAACAATTGGGCCACAATGGTCATAAATAGAGGTGGGTGATGTGATTGTATTACAAATGTTGTTTTAAAGATGTGCAATTTTACATTATTTATTACATATACCATCTTAAAAAGTGAACAAATGGACAGTGCAGGAGAGGGGCATGAAAATCCTCATTGGGGAAGTGTGCCTCAATTAGCGGACAGGATTCAGTCTCCTCACTCATGACAACCAAAACACAACAATCTTCTCACATGAAGGAACTATGCAGCAATACTATCTCAGCAGATTAATTTAGTCAAAATGAAACTGTCTATTTGACTTAAAATATTTACTTTGATTTACATTTTCTTTAGGGCTGTCAGCCTTAATTCATTAACGCATGAGAGTAATTTAAAAAGTGTACGGAATTAATATTAAATAATCCAGATTATTTAATATTAATCTAGATTATTTAATCTAGATTAATATTAATCTAGATTAAATAGATTAAAAATGTTTACATAATCTACATTATGTAAACATTTTCTGTCACAGTGAACCCAACACACAGGATGATATAGACAACAGTTTAACATGTTTTAGTCTTCCTGTTTCCCAATAACCCTAATCAAATTTTATTTGCATAGCACATTTCAGCAGCAGCGCATTTCAAAGTGCTTTACATCATAAAAACACAAAAACACAGAGTCATGCAACATTGAAACAATCAAAAGCTTTACATTAAGTCAAGTGTCACTATTGAATTCGTAATTGATTATGTTTCAAATACAACTCTGAACAGGTGGGTTTTTAGTTGAGTCTTAAAGGCACTCAATGTTTCAGCTGTTTTACAGTTTTCTGAAAGTTTGTTCCAGATTTGTGGTGCATAGAAGCTGAATGCTGCTTCTCCTCGTTTGGTTCTGGTTAGACCAGAACCAGAACCTGAGGGGTCTAGAAGGTTGGTACAGGAACAGCAGATCTTTAATGTATAGTGATTTATAAAGTAACAGTATTTTAAAGTCTATTCTCTGAGCTACAGGGAGCCAGTGGAGGGACTTTAAAACTGGGGTTATGTGCTCCATCTTCCTGGTTTTAGTGAGAACGCCAGCAGCAGCATTCTGATCAGCTGCAGCTGTTTGATTGATTTGTTGGACAGACCTGTGAAGACGCTGTCACAGTAATCGATGCGACTAAAGATAAACTCATGGATGAGTTTCTCTAGATCTCACTGAGACATCAGTCCTCTAATCCTGGAGATGTTCTTCAGGTGATAGAAGGCCGACTTTGTAACTGTCTTTATGTGGCTCTGAAGGTTCAGGTCAGAGTCCATCACTACTCCCAGGTTTTGGGCCTGATCTCTGGTTTCTAGCTAATAACTGAAGCTGTGAGTTGACTCTAGATCGTTTCAAGACTAATTAGAATCACTAAAGAACGATAGACGTAGACACAGACATAAAAGAATAACTAAACCTAGAGTGACAATATAAGTGGAAACCCTGTGAGAGACTGAAATAAAGAAATACAAAAATGAGAAAGATCTAACAAAAAATCAGTAACAACAAATAATAAAAAATAAATAAAAAGAGAAACAATAAAAACATAGAACACAAAACCAAACCCAAAAACCCAGAGTCTTGACAGTTTCCTATTGACACAAAGAAAACTGTCTTTTGTTTTTTTTTGTGTAAGATTCTTCCACACAAGTAAGTATCATCCACAGTTTTGTGTTAAAACCTCATTTGTGCTCTCCTCCGTCTATCTCCAGAGCTCCGATCCTCCTGAGTTCCACAGTCAGTTAATCATCATTATAGCACATTTCAACATTGTTGTAAATAAATCTTTAAGTCTTTCCCGGTCTCCTGATGGGTCAAACTAATACCAAACATTAGGATAGACAGGATAGGCAGTGAAGGTTTGTACATCCTTTAGTGGTTTTGGAAATCTCTGAACACTAACCAGTGAGTGTGTTAAGTTATAGTACTTTTTTTGGATCTGAAGACAAAGGAAGTAAAACACAATTTAATGTTGGTAGTGATATTTGACAAAAGACAGGAACAGGAAAGATTATTTCTCTGTAATGGCTGTAGTGTTTTCTGAAGTGCCTTGAAGCAGAAAGAGCCTGGGTTTGAATCCCAGGCTGGGGTCTTTCTGCATAGAATTTTAATGTTCCCCTTATGCTTGGGTTGATTCTCTTTGTGTGCTCTGGCTTCTTCCCATAACTCTAAATTGCCCTTTATTATAATTAAGTCCATATAAAGTTGTATGTACCGTGTCTCTTTGTGCTGCCCTGTGGCGACCTGTCCAGAGCGTGCCCCACCTCACACCAAATGACTGCTGCAGATGTGCACCAGCTCAACCGTGTAAGGACAAACAAATCAACGGTGAATGGACAAAGGTTTTCTGAAGTGTACCTACTTATGTGAGAAAACAAAAACAGATTATTGAAGTAGCTTCTTCTTGTGAATGCAAGCTTCCCTCTGCCCACGAGAGGTCATGTCTTTATTACTTCCACAGGACAGGAAGCATCCAGATGGTGCCTTAATCAGACCACAGACTCTCTAACTCAATCATCCCTGACAGGAGCAATAATTATTCTACCATCATCTTAATTAAAACTTGGCCTTGTAATTGAGAGTCATTGTTTACCTTGCAGGGGTGCATTGATATGCATGTCATCACTTACAGCCTCTGCTTATCTTTACTAATCTATTGCTTCAGGCTACAAAGATTCAGCCTTACCTTTTTTTTTATGCTTTCTGTGTCTCAGAAAGGCATTATGGACTAAAGGGGACCTTCTGGCAACACCCAATTATCATGTGGTCTCAGACTGGACACCAGTGAATAACTTTAATGTGCAGACCACCTTCCCAGGAGGTAAGGCACCAGCACAACACTCTTATACTAAGAAAGAAAACCTACATAACACAACAAATTCAGAGTATAGAATGCATGTTTTATAAAGACTGAACAAAAATCAGATGAATAATGCTATCGCATACTGCCTTGGTTACTTGGATGTTTTACAGAGATGTAAACGTAACAAGTAATGTATGAAATCCAATGAATTCATTCATTGGGTATGGGGTCGATGCTAACACTTCAGATTTTAAATTTCACCTACAGCAGATGTATAGCTCTAGTCAAAACATTTTATTCCTACAACTGGGGTTATGGACTCTCAGAAGGATGAAAAATACATGAGCTTGAGATTTGAAAAGTTCCTTTTAAAACAAAACAGTTTTATTTCCCTTATATTAAATCTGACCTATTTGAGCATGAAGAAAGCTTTAAAATAATCTACAAATTACTGTAACTTTATATATATTTATTGATGAGTTTGTTTAATTCTAAATGTGCACAGTAAACAGTGAGCAGTAATAATGAAACACCAAGAGTCAATTACATCACTGAGTGAAAGAATCAATCAATCAATCAAGTTTATTTGTATAGCACATTTCAGCAACAAAGCAGTTCAAAGTGCTTTACATAATAAAAACACAAAAATACAAAGTCTTAGAACAAATGGTCGTGCTCAGTGAAATATTAAACTTACTGGTTTTAGACCAGATATTTTCATCCTCAAGCTCATTGATAATTTCCTCTGTCGAGGTTCCTCCAGCTTTTCCCCAGTGACTGGAGGACAAGATTCAATTTTGCCACTATTCTGAAATATATTTCACAAAAACTTATTTTCTTTTTCAAAACATTGCAAAACTGCTTACTGTGTTTTAAAGGCAAACTTATGTGAAAGATGTCAAGAAAACCTGAGATCATCCCACGTCCCCATGCTGTTGTTTAACAATAACAATAAATAAAGTTACCTTTAAAATTAATCACACAAATGACATCTAGACCCAACAGTAGACTTAGACTTCAATAAAATCAGTCTGGTTGTGTGTGTTGTTTTTGCCTCTTGCAAGCATTGCTTTAATTCTACTTCCTTTTCTTTTTTTATCTAATCATAAGAAATCATAGTCAGACAGAGAGAGTGTCATGAAACAGGAAGAGCTTCCTGGAAAAGGAGGAAGTAAGTTTCCAGCTTGCAGATTTATAGTAGTTGAGACTATTCCTTATTTTAAAGCATAAAAGTTTTAAAGAATGAAATCTAAATATTTTGAGTAACTGAATAAGATCCAAAGTAAAATACTTATTTTAATATTACTTTACTTGTGACAATACTTACACTTGTGGGAAAACTTACAAGTAAAACAAGTAACGGTAACTTTGGTATCAAATAATTAGAATAATGGATTATTCTTGGTTTCTTTTCAGAAGACTGTAATAACTCACATTAAGATTATAATAAGAGTAACTAATAAGTCAAGATTATCATAATATACATAAATGCTGAATCAAAGAGAAACTAAAAAGGTAATAAATGTGATTTTGACATTGAACTGGAAATGGTGTAAAATGTGTAACTGCAATTAAAGATCACTGATGTTGTGTTGGAGGTAGATGGTAGGTCAAAGGTCAGGGGAAAAGAGGAACTGACAGGAGAGCAGAGATGACCAAGGCCTTATTTGGGAACA
>CAEGAE010008162.1:0-10152 GCA_903067095.1 Girardinus metallicus | reverse complement strand
TTTTTTTTTTTTTTTTTTTTTTTTTTTTTTTTTTTTTTTTTTTTTTTTTTTTTTTTTTTTTTTTTTTTTTTTTTTTTGTTTTTTTTTTTTTTTTTTTTTTTTTTTTTTTTTTTTTTTTTTTTTTTTTTTTTTTTTACTTCTACTTGAGTAAAATGATATTGTAGTAAAGCTACTTTTAGTCGAGTAAAACTTTTACCTAAACGCCTGTACTTGGTAACTTGGTCTGGCGTGAAAACTCTTTTCCAAGGTGCGTCATTAGGGGGCGTGGCAACAGGTGAGAACCTCGACCAGGAACCAGGAAGTAAACAACGATGGCTTGGCTTCGAAAACGTTACGTGTAGACTTTAAAAGAAAATATTTTTACTAGATAGTTTCACACTTTTTAAAAACTGTTGGAACGGCGTTCTCTTTCTATGTCGAGAAAGTCAGACTACATCGCGATGACAAAGTTTTAAAACCCAACTTTGAAGTACTCCAGGATGTCAGCGCAACAGGTACATCTGTTAAACTCTTGACCTCCTCCTGAAAGCAAATGATGTGCGTATCTTGTCGTTAAATTCATAAGTAGAGTGTTTGGTATTTAATTCTGTATAGGTCGTTTGTTAGAAAGGAAAGCCACAGTCTACAAAGGGGAAATGGACTGCAAAGAGGTTTTTCACAGAATATTCTCGATCGTACGCCAACTCGTCATTGTCCTCTCGCTGTTTGATTGACTGAGCTATTATTAAATGTATTTTTATTTTTAGGCGCAGAAACAGAAAGCGTTGTGATCCTCTCAGCAACTTTAGCTGACTGTGATGTAGGAATCATAAGTTATAGCCTCAAAAGAGGAAGTGCTGCAGCTGCTTATTTACTCTTGTTAAAGCTCTAATTCTTCGCGTGTTTGGTAAATGTGCTGCTAAAGACAGCAACAATTTATACGAATTAAAGAATTGGTGACAAATACTCTGTAAAGCTTTACTATAAAAGGTAAATCTGAAATTAATGAGAAGATAATAAATTAATCAATCATTAAGTAAAGATTACTACTTGAATATGTGAAACTTCCATTATGTAAGCCTCCTCATTAACTCTACTGTTCAAGCAGCATTTAAGTATTAATGATACTCATTAATAATTACCCCTACATCAGTAGTGTTTTCTTCCTCTCCTGATAATACTGTTACCAAGTAATTCATTACTCCAGAGAATACTCATCCTTATTTTTGCCCCCTTCAACTGAAGTGTCGAAACATAGACGTTTCCTTACGCTCTTATGTGTTTTAGCAAAAAAAAAAAAACTGCTTTGTTACAGCTAAAAATGCATGAAATCCCAATAATCCATGGTTTCACTTGTCGTGGCCTCGCTGACTAAGCTTAAACAGCATAATTTCATCATGATTTGATCAGGCGCTTTTATGACAACAAAATTAGCAAGACCTAAAAGGGAAAACTAAATCATGCATTGGAATATTTTACTTGTTGAGTCTAAATTATGAATACAAGTTGCAGTCTAACAAGTAGATCAGTCATGATGATGTAAGGTTCGACGTACAGCAGCTTCTCATTCTAACGCAGCACTTTGCTTTAAAGACCAAGTTATTAGTGATTTAATGAAGGACTGCTTAGTATGCATCAGGACTTCGCAGAGTTATATATTATTACTTAGAGTGCAGGAAGATAGTACTTAGTTTGTCCAGATCCATTTGAAAGCATTATGCAAGCTCTTTGGTTTAAGCAATTATCACGCCTAATTCCTAATTTGTGTCCTTCTTCATTTTTAATTAGCTTACCATTAGCCTATCATTAACACAATTGAATTAGGGGGTACACATCAAGTAATGTTTAACCAGCACTAAGTTCCTCATTTGTTTCTAATTTGTGTTCTGGTAAATACTCACAGTTTATTGTCCCCCATTATTTGTCTGCAAATATGAATTATTGGTAAATGGTAAAGCTTTATGGATGCATGTCTAGTCAAGAATATATTCTCTGAAGTACCTACAACTTTCTATCTGAACAAAAACATAATGCGTGTAGAGATAAAATTGTACCCTAGAGTACAATTTAATCTTACACAAGTACTTAACAAATAACAGGGTTTTGTTTTTTTTTACCTTTCAACCACAAATGTCAGGGTGTTTTACCAACATTTTATATGATGGATCATCATTGTGAAGTGTAGTAAATATTAATTTAGTATTAGTTAATATTAGTTAACTATTAGTTTGCCATTATTGCTTGTAGCAAATTATTAGTCACAAGCCAGGTCTGACAGAGCAGACATACTGAAAGAGGTTCTCTTGTCAGGTGAAACTAGATCTGCGCAATATACTGAGTTGTACTTGACAATATGTAGAATATCAATTAATTAAAAACCACACTACCACCTTACAACATTTGCTGTACAATTTGTTGTACCAAACTATGCTTTCCTATAGTATATTTATCTAAGCTACTGCAATGTTGTTCTACTCTCCACAACTCACATAGTTTGGTGGGGATATTGTAATGATGGAAAAGAAAGAGAAAATGCAATAAAACGTATTTTGATCATGACCGATATCCATTTGCCTTCATTCAAAACACTTTAATGGAAGAATACTAACATTATGTATCACCTTGGACACACCATTTCCACAGTGACACATGGTATTGGCAGCATTATTACGTGGGAATGCTTTGGTTCAGTTGACCAAATTGCATTATCCGTCTATAAACATAGCATACACTTTGATGAATATCCTACCATTTACTTATTTAAAATATTTTATATTTTATTCTTGCATCTCATCATCCTTATGGAAACGCCAACAAAACCCACATATAGAAATTCCCCACACTCTCTTATTCCACGGCCTCTCTCAGAACCTTTAAATGGTTTCCAGACCTCCGGGGAAACATTTGTCTTGACACCCCGGAGAGGAACAGAAAAGACAGGTGAGTGATCACATCCTAGCATTTTTAAGTAACTTCTTTGTACTTCCCCTTTTACCTTTTGACTTTACACAAACATTTGTCTGGGTTTTACTAAACACTTGACCTTATTTGCTGCAAGTAACAATTCTTTTCTCCTCACAGACAACCATTCTTCCTAATTAGGAGCAGCTGTGCAGGGCCTGGAACAAAAGGCTACGTGCTAATTATTGAAATACTCAATAAATATTCAATAAATGGTTAAAACTTCTTGTGTGCATATTGCTATTGAGTGCAAATCCATTACTAAGTGCAGTGCTAAACAAGGTACTAGTTAAAATGTTTTTTTAAAAAAGTTCAAAGGTTCTTTCAAAGATCTGTACAAGTTACCACTCCGGATTTAGTCCCACTAATTAAGACTTCTTCAGGTGTGAATATTTTTCCAAGACCCTGTACACTACCAATTAGAAAAACCATGCTAAGTGATGCGTTACAAGTGTCATACTACCATCCAACCTCATCTTTGTTTCACTGTTTCTCATGTCTGACGGCGCCACACGTGATAAATTGTTCCTGCTGGGTCTGTTGTGCTTCGGTCACGCTCGCTGTGCTTTCTAATTATTGCTGCAAACCCTAATACTCACAAAGTCCACATTACAAAACGATCCCATGCACAGCCCATGCTTTAAACACACCAAGGAATAATAGATGATTTGTATGATTAGTGATGGTCCAAGAAAGTGTCACTTTTTTTATGCTTACTCAGAGATTCACAACCCTGCTGCGGAGCTTTTGCTATGATTTATAACCCATGGCTGTTCAGCTGTCATATCTCCTGCGTGTATTTCCTTTTTATCTGTGCTACACATCATGAACCGAGCTGTTAGGTTTATGGGCTCTTTAACTACCCCACTGTTACATCTTATTGGATTCATTTGTCTTTTTAGGCCGGGTTAAGGCTTCACCCTGGCATTATTGCATCGGTGATCCTGGTCTGCGCGGCGGCAGTCGCTGCTGCCGTATTGATCATCCGAAAATACTGCTTCCCAGTCAAGTAAGCAGGCTTGATTAATGAGCCGTGGCATGATTATTTTAAACCATTAACGCAGGAGAAACTCATTAGCCTGTACTGTCACGTAACTTCATTCCAGTGAGGCGACGTACAGATACTCTTTGCTGAGGCGCATGGAGGATCAGGAGTCGACGGTGACAGAGGAAGATGGCAACTGGGGGCCCTCCACTGTGGGAGAGGAGTCAGACGAGGTCAGTGCATTGTGGCATCTCTGACTGTAGCTTTCACTCTTCTCTGTCCCCCAGCAGAAGTCAACACAGCCATAACCTTCCTCATCTCATGCAACCTCCCTTTTTTTTTTTATCTTGTGACAGGAGCTACTAGAATAAATCTCCAACTGGGACGCAGCCACACTGACTGGAAAAGAGTTTATTATCGGTGGATTGTGTGGTACAAATGCCTGCAGCTGACTATTATTTACAGACGACCATTTTAACTTCCTGCTGTTAATCTTAAAATGTGAGATTGAATACAGAACAAGACAAGACTATGTTACAAACTCCCGTATTTGAGAAGCTGTAACCATTTAGTATTTTTTTTTCTTTGAGATTTAACTTGGGTTAGTTAATTTTTATCAACACCTTCTGATTGATCTACAGAAGATCAGATAATAGACTTGTTTCACCTGCCCTGTGGACTCATCATTTATTTAAATTCCACCCAGGCTTTTATCTTTTGTTTGATGTGAGGTATTGATCCCCAGTTGCATCGTAGACTCCCACAAGTTTAGTCAGTTTCTATCAGAGAAAAGATACAGCTCAAGTTGACGCCTTTGAAGTGACACCGAGCTGTCGATAAGCATTAATCCTTGACCTTGTTTTTACCTCCGGCTACTGTAGGACCTTCTGATAGGTGAAGGTTGTTCCTGCAGGCATAACCTAGGGCTTAAAGAAACTAAAGGCACCATCTCTGTCTTTCATTGTCAGTATTCTTCTAAAATGTGCAACAATAGAACATAAATTAAATATTTATTATCAGAGGTGGCAGGGAAGATGGGCAAAATGTCAGGCTGCCTGTATTTTTAGTGAGTTTATTTCTACAGTATGATTTAGAAGAAACATATTTTAATATTTTTGCTGCTCATCAACTCAAATTCTTTTAACTTTTGCACATTTTTTGTTGCAGGCATCCGCTTACAACAAGGTTGTTTTTTCTTCTGCTTTTGTGAAAAAGAGATAAGTAACACTCCACTGTGCAGATTCTTTCTTTTTTTAAATTAAAACATTTGTCGGTTGACCAGGGAATTCATTTTTTATGTGTCTTTAGTGTTATTGGAGTTATTTGTCTTTGGTTAGACTTCAGCATCTTGCCTACTGTACTGTCACACCGAAGCTGTTTATTGAAGATGAATGTAGCCACTGTGAAAACATCCCTGCTTTGCAAATTGTCGTATTGAAACTGAGAGCATACAGAAAGAGACACCGCAAGCTCTAAAATTTATTTAATTGGGAAATTGAAAAATAAATGGCCTTAGCACGCTGGTGAAATTAGCTAGGGAAATTAGGTTATAAGTAATGCATTTTTTAAAATATATTAATTGTTAATAAAGAAGGTAATACACCAAGTTGTTTTGAAACTACTACTTTTTAAGGCCAGAGTACCTTTTTGCCATTCTTACTAACTATTCCTGTACTGATGACTGCTTTCATGGTTTTATTAGAAAACAATTACAAAATGGAGTCTGGGGCCACAGACGAGCTACGCTTTGATTTTCTGGACACATAACCTCTCATCCTCATTGATTTGTTGCTTTGGTAAACAGATATCTACCAGCAATCAATGTTAAATCAGAGTAGGTGTTGTCAGCACCAGGATTTGTAGTAGACTATGTTCACTATGCGTCTTCCTGTATGGACAGGCTTTGTTTTAAGACACAAATATACAAAAGTGAATAGTTTCGTATTCTGAACTTAAAACATGTTTTATGTTGGATTTTTAATGAGAAGTAAAAAATAGGGGGAAATTAAGATAATAGTTTGAATGGTCTTTTCTATCTACTGGTACATCTTGAGGTAAAGGGTTTTTCATAAATAACTGAATACTTTCCTGCAATTTTCAAACAGTATACATCATTAAAACGCTCATCCTTAAACATGCCTTCAATAAATTTAGAAGAAAATGTTTTGTTAGTTAATAGAGAGAAGCTGTCGTTACTTGATCATTATTATATCACTGAGGCAGTTATATTGTAGAAGCAGCTTCCATCAGTGGTATAACACTTTAAATCCCTGTTGTTGCCGCCTCACGTCTATCTATCTCTTATATAAATTCTGAGAGTAGTCCGCCGTTTGCACACCTCAAGTCTAAGAAAAGCGGACAGGATTACCTGCATGGCCACAAAGCAATTTTCTGCTGTGAATTGGGGTCAAACCCAAAACGTGCTTTTATTCACTTAAATCACTACAACCATGTACTACCCATAAGTGTTTCGAACTTGAACATGCAAAATAACATGATTTCTACATTTCACTTTCAAAAGAAGTAAGGAAATTAAACTAAATCACGTAATGGGTTAAAAATGGCTCATTATAATCCGTTTCAAGAGTATGCAACATTTAGACTATTTTCACAGTTTCACAGGAAGGCGGCTGTTACATTGCTCTCTTCAAACCCACCAGTCTCCGTTGGAAAGAGTGATAATTTTACCTCACAGATCACATGGGTTGCATCTCACATAGAGGGAATCAATCTGCAGATCTAAGACATTGTGTTGGAAATCTGAGTTGTTCTTAACACAAATGATCTGTAAATTATAGTGGCATTCCTTCCCCTATGTGCACATCAGGGTACAATTGTTTTTTATCAAAGGAACATCTTAACCTTGATGATTCATGACATAATGAGCTGATGGAAAAAAAATAAATTCTGAACAAGTCGACGTTTTTCTTCTTAAATGTTTTCTTATCGGGGTCTTTACAGGAAATTCACATCAAATGTCTGTAAGCATTTGCTTTTCACACACGTAGAAACACAAAGTTCAAGATTTTTAACAAATTATTCCATAACCTAAGTGTGGTAAAGGCATGAACTCAAGGGAAATTATTGTTTATGGAAACATGTTAAATACTTAGAAATGCAGTGGTTGTTAATGGCAACTTCAGGAGTTTTCAGTATCGAGAAACCAATCACTTGTATCCCACAGATGTAATTTTAAGTCATAAACTCTCCAAATCTTTAAGATTAAGTTTTTATCTTTTATCTCTGATTTTAAAGTTCTTTCCACTCTTTTAAAATTGGATGAAATCGTGTGATTGACTCGGTCTTTTTAGCCGCTTCATTTTCTTTCTCTGCAATCAAGTGAGAGTTTCCTTGGCTGTGTGTTCAGGATCATTGTGTTTCTCAGTGAATTTCTAAAATGGCACTTTTTAAAGTCTATCAGTGTGTTGATCCCATCCCCACGCTTCTCTGTTCAAATGGTGTCTTTGTCACTTGTCCTTCAAAACGTGAATGCTGACATCCTTTTTCTTCACCAGTGGAGTTTTGTTTAGTGACTATGTAAGGAGGCCATTGCTGTTCAGTGTATTGCATGTTGCATTTATGGAGAAAAAATCCATATGTTCCAAGACTTTCTGAAACTCACTGCAAGTGGTCTTTGAATCTTGAGAAAGTCTTCTGATTATCATTTTATCCCCTTTGTCCCAAATCTTCTGAAGAACCCTTGGTTCTCGGTGTGGACAAATTATGCTTTCTCCACTTCTGCATTATAGCCTCAGTGCTGCTCACTGGAACATTCAGAAGATTAGAAATATGTCTGTAGCCAGAGCCAGCAGTATGTTTTGCAATAATATTGTTGCAATGATCTTGAGACCTCTCTTTTCTCTTTCCCATGATAAGATGCTTTTGTGATAGCTTGGTAATTGGAAACATGTTTAGAGACCATCACTTAGGACTAACCCAGCTGATGCTACTTTGAACTGATGGGGAGCAGCATTGCTTTATAAATACTGTCAGCTGTTTTCTTGGCTCTCTGTGGCTTTTTGCTGTTTCCTTTGCTTAATGTGCTCAATCATTCTTCGATCACATTTCACTTTATCACACATTATGTAACTTGCTTTGATATCTTTGGGAATTATTTGGGTTATTTCCAATATTTGATTTGAATTTAATGTCAGTAACCCCCAGTTAGAAATATATTTATGGTGGAAAATATATTCAGTGCTTTGATTGAAAAGAATTGAAAACAATGCTGGATTTGCAAGTGTCTATTTAATGTTGTTGTTTGTATTTGGACAAATGATACAAGACAAGATTGATACTAAATAATATAGCTTAAGTACAGTAAAATGTGTCTTGTGAATAAATCAGCAGTATTTCCGTGGAAGTGTTAATAAGCTAAGCTAAAACTGAATAAAAATTCAAACAAAGTTACAGACCACAACTATATAACTTGTAGCAGAAATAAAATTAGCATCTCTACCAAACTATCGCATCTAAATTAGATGCGATAGCATTTATCTGAAGGTAAATGCTCTTCAGATACAAATAGCTGCATTAAGAGGCGATCACCCACCAGCTGGCCAATTCCCCTTTGAAACTATTCTTCTTTCATTAACCCACTTCAGGCAAATTCTCTGCAGAGCTGCGAGCCCAACGACTTTTAAATGGACGTCGGGATTTTGCATAATATTTTTTAACACCTTATCCAACGGAGAAGAAGGGAGAAAAAAAGAAATTGCACCTGTTGGGGAGTTTGTAGCAAACAATGTGATGTGGTGAGCGTCACAGGATGCCGGTGGCAGTTCATAATGAATGATTAATCAGAAATTGCTTCACTGTGTTTTGTTTCACACTCTGTATTCACTCATTGTCCATGTGGTCAGAAAATGAGAAAATAAAACCACACTGAGCTCTTCTGTCTCTTCTTTATTGGGTTTGTCACGTTGTTGTTCTGTTTAACCGTGGATGTGAATTGTTGTAATAATGTGAATACTGAACATTTATACATTGGTGAATTATTTGAGATATTGCATTGCTTATTAAACATATTTATCTTTTCAACTGTGCTCAATAGTGTTTGGCTTGTTCTTACTTCAAATTTCTATGTTAATTATATTCCTTATTTGAGAGTATTCCAAATGTGTTTTTAATGATCATACATTTTTTTGTCTCACTTTTCAGTTGTTGTTATTTCTTCTTCAATTTTTAATTAGAATTTGACATTTCTTTCCACTGTTTTATTGTCTTTGACTGTTTGAGTTCCCCTAGACCAGTCTGGCAGTACACAAGGGCCCCCTTTTGATTCTCTCTGGTATTACACCTTAATTTTGTCTCATTTTAATTTTATGATATAAAACTAAATATTAAATTAAAATGTAGTCATTCCAGAAAGGAACTTGATTACACGAGGGAACACACAATCTAAAAGATAAATTAAATAAAGGATGTACCCTTAGTGCATGCTTTATCTCTCTATAAGACCAGCTTTTCTCTGTTGAGAATTGAGAGTAGGCAATTTCACAGATTAATGTGTTTGCAAATATAAATGGTTCTAAAATGGTAAATGGACTGAACTTATATAGCGCTTTTTCCGGTCATTTTTGACCTCTCAAAGTGCTTTACACTAGAGTCACATTCGCTCTCACAAACGTTCACACATTCATACACCGATACGCAGATCGGTAGGCAATTTGAGGTTAAGTGCCTTGCCCAAGGGCACATCGACTTGAGGCAGGAGGAAGCTGGAACCTTCGGATCACAAGACAACTACACTTCTCACAGAGCCACAGTCGCCCAAGGAAAAAATGGCACAATCTTAAGGACTTATTTCCTGGAATAGTGTTATATCAAATTCTAGTATTCCAGTATGATATTGAAATAAATTTTCTTCATTTTTGTTCAGATCAAAGATGAACACGGCTTCTATGTGCCAAATATGGTTATATTTTCTGTAAAAGTGTACATGTGAAAATATTTTTGGCATATTTGGCCTCTTTAAAGAATAACTAAACATGTCCACAATAGCAAATGTGATTCCTGTTTTTTTTTTTTTTTTTTTATTAGGGTGTTTTATGTTCTTTTGCAGCAACTGTATTGGCACCACTGGTAAAGATGTGTAAAAATTCAACATATATAGCAATAGCAAAGTTTCAAACTGCATAGCCCAATGCATAAAATAAGTGCATGTTTTTGATGGAAAATGTACATATATATATATATCTATATATATATATATACATATATATATA
>CAEGAE010008157.1:0-29688 GCA_903067095.1 Girardinus metallicus | reverse complement strand
ATATATATATATATATATATACTTTTTATACCTAAGTGCAATTAAAGAAATGTTACTTTGGAATAATTTGTATTATTATATTTTAACCTAAACAAGGATGTTTTTTAAAACTATTTTTGCACCTTTGAACTTTCACACATTTTGTCTCATTTCAATCACAAATTGTATTTCAGTTAGGATTTTATGTGACTAGTCAACATAAAGTATTGTACAGTTGTGTCGCTTTGGTTCCATTTACACAACAACATTTCTAAAAACTTTTTCCATTATGCATAAAAAAAAAAAAAATTAAAAAAAGCATTTACACAACAGTGGAATGGAAATGCTAAAGGCATTAGAAACAATGTAGTGCACATGCCAGGCCTGTAGGAGGCAGTGAAACTTTGAAAAGTGTGTTTTCATAGCGCCTTTTCTTATACAGAAGTGCACATAATGAAGGGGCTGCACCTACCATGACTGTGACTTCAGGCACCTGTTTACCCATGTTTTATGTTTTTATTTGTTTTTTGTTTGGGACAGGCTGTAGTAAAATGTCAGGTTGATGACATTGCTGACATAGTCGCATCCAAATGGATTTGGTTTGTCTTTACACTGATATGATCAGCATGCTGTTTCTGGGAGCTCTGGTTTCCAATCTTATGAGCTTCCACCTCAAAAAGCAGCCCTCCCACATGACTCCCAAACGCAACTCCTTCAGACTAGCCATCAGCAATTAGCAAACACCTGGTGGACCTGGTGAGCTCATTATATCAGTTGCTTCTGAGCAAATTGCTGGTAAAAACTTTATTTAAGGGTTAATAAGAGCGCTGTTGTGATGACTTCCTCACTGCAGAGTTTCAGAAAGAGCAGGAGATTTTAAAGAGATGGAGACCCAATTTCAAGGCATTAAAACATGAAGTAACATTTCTTCTTAGTCAAATATTATTTATACAACATTTTTATAAGGACTGAAAGTAAAATAGTAGCACGATTTCGCTATAAAATGACGCTATTTGACTGGAAAATACATAATACTGCCCCTTTGATAAATAGAGCACACTTGATTCACTTGGCACTAAGCTTTTTGCACTTAGGCTAGAATATATGAAGCCAACAGACCCAAGAGTAAAGCCTGTTTTTGTTAGTTCATGTTTCATTAAAGTACCTAGAATCAGTCATTAGAAAATCAAATTTGAAAACAGATCTGATAAGGTCAAAGCATTTAAATCAAATCTTTGTGCTTCCTCTCTGCCTTGAATTTTGAAATATCTGAAATTTATTTGAGTTGCTGGAAAAACAATTTGGGAGGAATGAGTGTGATGATGGATGTGATTTCCAGAGGCTAGGGAGAGGAGATATTTGTCATCCCAGCAGAAGAAACAGGAAGAGAGTTAAAACCTCTCTCCTGACCTCTTGACCTGACAACGTTCCCACCCTCCTCCATCTGTGCACTCTGCCTTATTCGAGCTTTTTTCTTTTTGAGCTCCAGTCGTCTCACTGTCCGCTACTAAAACCGAGGCTAAATTATCCACAGCATCTCAGTTGTAATTTCTGAGGGGGGAATGGGCAACTGAGCTGAGTAAATAAAAAAATGTACATAATGTGCATGTCTTTTTGAGCATTAGAAAGACAGACTATGTGCAATTAGTGATAATAAAAAATGTGCAGTAGTTGTTCAGACTTTTGCTTCAGATTAATTCTAAAAAAATAATCTCAAGCAAGAGTCAATAGCACAGTAAAATGTTTGGAATTGGAAGAGAGAGCTTGGTAAGTTTCTCATTTGTGCAACTCACTACAGCTGAACACAGAAATGTTTATCTTAAAAATGTGCGACCATTTCAAGGGAAATAAAGAGACTTTTAAATAGTAAGTATTTTAGTAGTCAGGAATCATTATTACATTCAAAAAAATTTATGCACAAACACAAATTTTCTTACTTTTTCTACTAATATACTAAGGTGCAATGAAGACACTAAGCAATAGCTGGAGAAAATATGGACGAACATTTTCAGTACACAAGTTTTGAACTTAAGTCCTAAACAACTTTAGTGCATTTCCTGCAGCTTCTTCAGGGCTCATCTTTTCTTCTTCTTGGGTAACAGATGTGAGCGTGACATTCCTTGAGTCATGTTATCATTTTTAAAGTGTCTTTGAACAAAGTCGGATTCCTTATGTAGCGGATCCCTGTCCTTTATCCTTCTTTCACTGATTTCTTTCACTTGCCCGTGAGTGTCGGTGATTAACAACTGCATGGACTCTTGATGGGTAGGTGATTTTTGTTTCAGGTTTGTTCGACTCCCATGAACCTCCAGCAAAATAAAAATAAAAGCCCACAACTAATAACCACTAGTCTGAGTGGGTATGGTAAGGCATGGAAATCCAGTGATTTACAGAAGAGTTTGATGTCTTCTGTCTTCAGAAATGTCCTCGAAGGTTCTCTTTATATTTACTTTCTTAGCCATAATACTCAGAGGATGAGAAAAATGATTTATGGTGTAGGTTTAGAAATGATCATGCAGCTGGATTTTATGCTTATCTTTCTATTCTGTAATAGAAACTTTGACAGTAATAGAGACAGTTCAACTGGTTTTTCTATGTCTTCCTCAACCTGTCTTTGAGTATGTGCTGAAAAATATTGGGATGGAGGGAAAATTGTAAATATTGTTTTACCATTTGATTTGAGGACAAAGTGCAGATCAAGTCCGATACAGCAATGATCTTGATCTCCGTGTTTGTGACCGAATGTCACCCCAGACATGGCATCACAGAACTGTGAGCTGGTAAATGGGGTTTATTGGTAAAAGCTTGTGGTGAGCGTGCATTATTGATGTTCTTTATGACACTTTCATTGCTCACACACAGACGGTTGGCGGAGTGTGTGTGTTGACTTCTATTTCACGTATAGGTGCATGTGCAGGACCGTATGTCAAGTGTCGTCATGGTTTGTTTGAGGTTTCTGGGGGTGGGTGCAGAGAAAAAAGATGCACTTACTCTGCTGTGAAGCATTTTGATTTTAGTTCATGAAAAGGGAACAAATTTGCATAAAAAAAACACAACACACTCTGGTGTGTTCCCATTCAAATATATTTCTTCTAGGACTCTTTTTGTGTTTCTGTAACACCCATCCATTTATATTCACTGCTTTAGGAAGCCATTAGTCTGAGCCAGCCGTGATTACTTATTTATGGGCCCAACAGAATACATTGAGGGGAGTGGAGCACCAGGATGGGGGAGCAAACTGTTGTTTGATTCCTCCCTTGGATTTTAACTGCAGATGATATTAACGTTCACAACAACGCCAGCAAAAACACAAGCACACTGAATCCACACCCTGTTTCAGGAGATGTTTAACTTGACTGCAGGTCAGGGACATGAGATCAGAAAGAGTCATGTTCGGGATCTTCAAAGCAAATTAAGCTTTAGGGAAATCAGGCCCACTAATGGACACCAGCAGTGATCCATTTGTAAATCAAACGACGTCGGAACGCAGATTGTGAATGAAGGGTTATCTGAGGCCAACATGGATGATGGAACGCAACACAACACTCACTGTAGGCATTTAAGTGTCACAATACTTCAACTTAAGTCCATTTAAGCCAATTTAAATTTTGGTACTCTATTTTTGTTTTGTTACTCCTCATCCTTTCCCCTGCACTACATTTTGTTTTGTGTACAACAACAACAAAAAAAAAGTAAATTGGACTATCTTGTTGACGCTTTGATTGCTGTCGTTTTTTGGCTTGTTATTTTGTGTAATATGTCACCCCATCAAACATTTCTCTTTACATTGTAACACTAATAAATTAATAATGAAAATGTTATTAATGACCCACCTAACTTTAAAACTGATTTTGCAATGTAATTGTGTTTAATTATATTTTTCTGTTGTTAATAAAAATGCCCTTGTCTTTGGACTTTTAGGGGTGGAGCTCTAAGGGTAAACAGAAAGGCTGGAAGGAACAGATCTTATGTGACATTAAGAAGTTCGTAAGAGGTTGTTATTTTTGGAATTCATGTTTTATGTAATTATTTGGCGATAACAATATACTTTTATTGGTTCAATGCAGTCAAATTTGTTTACAACTTTATTTCTATTAGTAGGTTTGAGACTTATCGGATCCTAGCGGGCAGTTACTGGAACACTTCCTATCAAACTAAGAGAGCACCATTTCAAAAGAACCAATTTGAAAGAACATAGATTAACATTTAACTCCAAAATGATAATATCCCCCATCGATCGCATCGATTCATTTACTTGCAGAACTTGTCCAAGTATGAATATGGAAACAGTAGTCACTGACTCTGAAGCAATCCCTCACACTCAGCAAGAATGTAGGAACAGTGAGAGAAGAAACTCTCTTTTAAAGAGGAAGAAACCTTCAGCAGAACCTGGCTCGTTGTGAGCGTCTGTCTGCTGCCACTGACTGACGTTTGAGAAGCAGCTAATGACAATTATAGTGGCTTCATCTAAGTAAAACAACACAACATACAGGAGCTTGTGTTATGTGAATAATTCATTAATAAGAAGTACTAGGTCCACTGGCAGATGATTTCACTTATAACAAGACATTTTCTCAAGTTATAAGTGAAATCATCTGCCAGTGGAGCTAGTACTTTTGCATCAATATTAATGAATTATTGGCATAAGCTCCTAAATTTTCCTGAAAAGTTACTTGTTAGTTAGTTTTGCTTTATTTCACTAGAAACTAGACAAAAAATACTTTTGTGTTTTTGCAGTGTGCTAGGTTCTAGCCTTGTGGTTCTCAGTCAACCTTTCCTCACCCGCAAGTGCAATCCTGCAGAATGTTCAGGAGAACGTTGATGACTCATCCTTAGAAAAGCAAAATGAATGGAAGTTAGTCTGGCCTCATTGTTAGAATAAAACTGTCGTCTTGATTACTGATAAGATGGAACAGCTGCATGATAAAATCAAACCATATGAACTCCGCTTTTGTTTGAAAACTGTTCTTTTATTGGTTCGTCTTTTGCCAGGAGGGCAGCAGCAGCCACACCGCACTGAGAGGAACAAAGAAACTCAAACAACATTGGTGCTCTTCGCTTTCACTGAGTGCTGTAAAATAAATACAACATGGTTAATGTTAGCACAGTCGTTGCAACCATTAAAATAAATATATAGATGAAGCAAAAACAGCAGTGAAACCAACTGTGAAATGCATATTGCCTTTTATATATAATATATATATTTATTTCAGATAGATTTCTATATATATTTGTTCTATATACTCTCCCTAGATTCTTTAACAACTTACAAGATGCCAATTAGCACCAGGAACGATGCTTGCTACGACCCAAGGAGAAGTGATGGTTACTGTGGGATCCTTCAAAACATTTAGCAGCAGACGACGATGCATAGGATTGAATTCTTACAGACACATACAGAATCATCTGGTAAGAGGAGTTGTGGAGGATGAAGAGCAGCAATGCATGCTAATCAAAACTCTTTCAACTGAAATTAGTTCTTAGTCAATGTTTTGTCATTTTTTGAATTGTAAATTGAAAGTGTTTCTTATGATTTTACAGAAAATATATCTATTGAGGTCAGGATTTAAATATAATACTTGCAAAAACAGGAAGACATTTAAGGCGTGAGGAAGCAATGAATTGGAAGTAACAGAAAGAGGAGGAAGAATAAAAGAATACACTGTAAAAAAGAAAGGTCTCTAATTTACGGTAAAATATCGGCAGCTGTGGTTGCCAGAATTTAACCGTATTTATAGAGTAAAATTAGAGATGATTTTTTTTTTTTTTTTACAATGTAAAAAGGACAGAAAGAGGGACAGAAGGATAAGGAAGAAAAAGTAAACTGAAAAGAGGGAGTAAAGAGGAAAAGGAAAGAGAGAAATGGAGGATGAAGAAGGAAAATTGGCAAAAAAAAGATAAAGGGAGAAGAAGGAAAAGGGTAGAAGTAAAAATGGAAAATGGAAAAAGATGGAAAGATGCAGGAAAGCAACAGGAATAAAGTTAGGAGGGAGAAATGGGAGGAAAGATAGAGGTTAAAATGAAAGAAAGGTCAATACTTTACTGCAGCTTTTTAAACTCAGTTCATGTTACAGAACATTAACATTAGTTCATGTTAATGTTCAGCTTTCACTCAGGATGTGTCAATAAAAATATGAACTTTTATAAATTATTAATTTAAACTAAGTTTGTCTGGAACTGAGTTTGGCTTCTCCTCCACAGTTCCCTGTGTGTTTCTGTACATAACAAACCAAGCAGCTAAAGAGTTCAAGCTAAAACATATCCAGAATGAAACAGTTGTTCCTCACAGGGTCTTCACAAGCACCAAGAGTTGACTGCAGGCATTCAGCCACTGAAGAGGAGATTCTGTGCAGAATCCCCCTGGGTCCACAACAATGAAGATGCAATTGAAAACCGTTATTTTAAAAATGTTTGCCCCAACACGTAAGTGTTTTTAAATCAGGCACCTAAGCTGTTCTGCTGCTTTTGAAGCATAGTCATTCACAGTTGCATGCATATACCAGCAAAGTATCAAAAATGGCTCCAATGAGGAACTTCTTTTTTGTTTTCAGAAGCATGGTTTTATGTCTCTAGAATATAAAAATGGGTCCTCAGATGCATTTTCATTGATGTGGACGTAACACTTAGGGATTTGATTACTGAGCATCTGATTATGTTGTTTGGACTATTTGCAGTAATTATGGTGTAGACAATAATAAATGCAGAAAAAGTTGCAACATTGTGACTTAAAAAAAACAAACAAAAAAGGCGGAAAACATTAAGTCAACACTCAACTTTCAGTGTAGGATCAGTGATGCACGGAAAAATCTAGGGCAACTCTCAGGCAAACCCTGGACAGTACCACTTCAAAACATTTACAATAACAAATTGTCTATGTTACAGTGCCTGACATAGCACTGTAAAGTAACATTACAGTGCTGGAATATGTATTTGTTGTCATTTTTATTATACTCAGAAGTTTTCAAGTGCTTATTGTGCAGAATAGTATCCCTTTTTACCATTTTTGTCTTTATTAACTAACACAACAAGCTCATGTTAGCTGGTCAGGCTATCTGCCCAGGTGACAGGTTTGCTACCAGACATGACATTTCAGACAGTGCACCTTAGTCAACATTACCATGATTTTGGCATAAAAGCTAATTGCCACCCTTTGTCCTAAGACAAAATTACAAAAGGAGAAAAAAAAATAATGAAACACCTCAGTGCACAATAAAAACAGTTATTTGAGACACAGACCTTCATAAGGCTTTTCTGATGGGGCTCACTGTGGGACCAGGTGAACAAGGCACAATCCATTTGTTGCTAACTGCACATGTCAGATGGGTGTTAGACTTGTTTCTAAAAAACCCATGATGCTTGTGAGAGTTGCCCTAAAAGTTTCAGAAAAGATCACAACTGTGTAGGAACACAGGAAATTTCTTACTTTAATGGAAAACAATATCGCTGTCTGACAGTAAAACTGAATAAAAATAGTTATACAGCTGAAGGTCCACAATTACATATAAAAATATAGCAAAGTAACATTTAACATATCAGGCCCATTAGATCAGTGTGTATGTCTGTGCTTATTCATGCACAGACAAGCTAAAACATATTCATTCTTAAACCTACACACGCACACACACTGGAAAACATATGCACATGCCCAACCCTTCACACAAATACACACACATACTCGTGTGACTGTTGTATTCATTCGCCTTAGATGCCCCCTTTTTGAGAATGTCTGTTGCATTTCTCTTGCATTGAAGCCTGAAGTGCTGAAATAAAAAAAAATAAAGGATGACCTCATTGCAACATCAGCCACCTCTTTTTCCCCCTCTTAGCATCTCTCTCTCCATCTGCCAAACACCACAACTCCTGCATCCTGTCCGCTCTCCTCCCTCCCACACTCCAGTCTTCTATGGCCCATTAAGAGCTAACAGGAAGCTAATTGCCTGTTTGATCAACTCTCTGTGGGCCTGGAACTGGAGGCTTTTAGCCGTCTGAGCTTTAGAGGGAAGACAGATGAGGCAGGGGGGAGATACAATATAAATGCCTCGTGTCTACTTTCTAGTTGGATTGTCTTAGTTCTCTTCCATCTGTCTGGGTTGAGCCTTCGTCAGATGTCATTATGACCGAAAACTTCAAACGATGAAAAGGCAAGCTCTTCTCATGGTTATTTTACTAATTAACAAATCTAATCCTCGTAAACCAAGGTATTACCTGATTGGTGGATGAGTAAATAGATAAGAAAAAGAGGAGTGGAGGAGGAAGATGGAGGTCGGTCAGTGGGGTGAGGCTGGCGACAGACTGACTTCAAGAGGAAACCTGACCAGACTCCTGGAGCTTGACTGAAGCAGCACAGCTAAAAATAAAGACAAGGGAGGCTTCTTCTGCTGACAAAACAACACACACGCACCCACACACACACACACAGGTTGTACAGTAGGAGGAGACACACAAACACATTCGCACGCTGCCTTGACACAATGGATGCATCCTCTCTGGTTTAATAATCCCCGGTTCAGTTCTGGGTGGAAAATATCGTCCATCCACCTCACAGTGCTTTTCTTTTACGAATGAGCTTAATAGCATTTAAATTCACTTAGTCAGTACAGTGGATGGTCCCATTTTTTGGTTTCAGATTGTGAAGACAGTCGCTTTATGGCCTTTATGCTTTGCTTAGCCCTAGTCAAGCAATCAATGTAGCAAAAAGATTTAATTTGTTCCCTTTTTGTCCTTAGAGTGCTCAGAACATCACGTCAGGATTAGTTTCAGTATTTGCTCTGAAATTCTGTTTCTGAAGAACGGAACTCCTGTTGGCGAAGACTGTGCACACCGCCGTGGGTCAGTCACTCTACTCTGTGCTCCACTCGAACCTTCTGCAAAGGGTGGGGAGGAAGGAGGTTTAACAATAAATAAATAGATTTTATCACGCTGAGATAACAAGACAGAAGGCAAAGAGAGGTTGTTCTTGTCTATGAGTCTGGGTTAAAGGTAGAGCTCTTGTTTTCAGGCATTAAGTCTCCAACATGAACAGGCACAGTAGGTCTTTGGTCCCCCCTGAGTTGGAGATCTAAATTCAAAGTATTTTAGGAGAACAACACTTGACGTTGGGTTTGTTAGGTTGGTATTTGTAGGCAGGTGGACCACAATGTCACAATTTTTTCGGTTTGATTTTCTCCCCCAACTCTGAACGTGTCATAGCGACTTTTCCAGGTCTTTGCTTCGTAGCGGTGGGTGACCAGCGTTAGGGTTGGAGGCAGAAATTTTGCGGCACACTGTGTTGGTGTTGCTGCACCTGCAGCCAGGCCGTGTTGCTCGGTCATGGACACACTGGCAAAGTGCAAGACACATCCTGGCAGGGGGATAGCAGCAGAGGCAGGGCAGACAGAGCGCCAGCAGCGCCATGGTGCTCCAGCGAGCGCAGGCGTGGGCTGCAGTGCAGGAGCATGGCCGATCAGCACAGTTATCCTCGTCATCTTGGGCAGAACAGTGATAGAACAGGCCTTTCACACAACACAAGCATGTACCATACTCCACGGCGCTCTCGGCAGAACAAAGACAACGTTGCTCGCAGGCCCAGCACGTAGGCAGGCGGCGAGGGCTGCAGCACTCTTGACACTTGCAGCGGCCACATCGTTCACAGATGAACAAATGTTCAGCCTCCTCGTCTGTCAGGCCTTTACCGAAGGAAGTGTCGGACTTAAGCTCCCCTTTAGGCTGAGAGTGGATGACTGAACTGAATCCAGAGTGAGAAGGCGTCAGACCTGCCAGAAGCCGCTGATCAGATGTGGCACTGGTCCGAGAAATCGAGGAGCTTACGGTGCTGGAGCGGCTCAGGTGTGCCAGATGAGCATGCTGCTGCTGACTTTGACTGCGGGACAGAGCAGAGGAGAAAGAAGAAGGCTGGGGGTGATGGCTGTATACTATACGGTCCTCATGGGCATAGTAGAATCCAGACTGGGATGCCGGTTCCAACGCCACTGGTCTGTCCACATAGTCATTGTTGGCCCGGATGGCCCGTATCTGGTCAAGTGAGAGTACTGAGTCCTGCTCATTTCTCAGGGAATGAGTATGTTCCATCCTGGGGAGCCAGCAGTGTGGCACCGGGGCCGGATGGCGGGGCAAAGGGCTCCCAAATCTCAAGGGACATCAGACATATCTGCAAATACATATAAGAAGAGAGAAAGCTGCTTCAGTTGTTGGTGCTTGAGTTATCTGAGATGATCAAAAGTTTCAAGTTTATTTGTATAGCACATTTCAGCAACAAAGCAGTTCAAAGTGCTTTTCATCATAAAAACATTATGCAGCCACCAGTTATGAAACAAGCAATAAGCATTACATTTTGTCAAATGTCATCATCAAAATCATCGATACTCATTATGTTGATCAGTGTTCCGTTTAGAACTAACCAAAGACAACTCCAAACAAGCTGGTTTTAAGCCTTGATTTAGAGGAACTCAGCTACAGGAGCCAGTGGAACGGCTCTGGAGCTGAGGTTATGTGCTCTACTTTGTTAGCGAGAATGCAAGCAGCTGCCTGGATCAACTGCAGCCGTCTGACATTTTAGGCAGACCTGAGAAGACACTGCTGCAGTAATCAATGCGACTAAAGATAAACGAATGGATGAATTTCTCCAGATCCTGCTGCCACATTTGTTCCTTATGTGTTAGAAGGCTGACTTTATGATTGCCTACATGTGTCTCTGAATGTTCAGAGTCCATCACTACACAAAGATTTCAGGCCTGATCTCTAGATTCTAACTGTAATAACTGAAATCGCATGCTGACTCTGGACTGTTCCTGTTTGGGTCAAAGATAATAACTTCAGTTTTATTTCTGTTTCACCCAAATGTTTTGTTTAGTGTTGTTAGTTGTTTGCTATTTGCAATTTTGTTATTTGCTGCTGTGGCACAAATTCATTCTACCTATCTACCTACTTGTCTGTCTGTCTAATTTTAACAACCATGTCATGCCTGTAGCATGTTGCTGTTACAGGCAATAAACCTAAATACACCCTTCAGAGATTTTTGAAGGGTGTATTTTTTGGGTGTATGTTTTGAACATATGGTTAATAATTAATTTTGGCAGCAGACGCTACAAACAGTCATCCACCGTGTCACCCCGACCGCTCCGTGGAGGATCTCTGTTGCTCAAACTAACAGTTATTAGCCTGCCAGAAGCAGAGAGACGCGACCCGCTAATTCAGCATCTGTTAAACACAGCTGCTGCTGCGGGAAATCACTTCCATCTGCAGACTGAGACTAAATCCCTCCATTCCATTCTCTTGAATTAACTAAAGTTTTTTAGTGCTACTTGAGTCATTACAGTAGTGTGTTGTCAGTAAACCTCAAAAATATAAGTATTTTTAAAGTTTCTACCTTCATAGGAATAGTTTTAGTATCACTTGTGGAAAAGCGCAAGTCAAAAACTAATGCAATTAATTTTAGTATTTGACGACCATGCAACTCTGAAAACCACAGGTAATAAAGCCCAAACATTTGGCATCAGTAAATGTCCATGGAACTGAAGATATGTGGGTTTCTGTGGTTTGAATATGTAAAAACTGTTCGGTGGGTCTGGTTTCCTGGCAGTGTTACAGATTTCTGTTACGAAAAGAGAAAGAAATGAAAATTTCCTCCTCAATTTGTTGAGTTAATCTCTTGAGAAGCTTCACTTGGTTTGGACATCAAACAGGACAGAAAACAACAATTGTAAAGGCATAAAGAGGACAAAACATGTTTAAGGTGAGCTGGTTTATACTTTTGAAAGTTTGGTTGTCTCATAACAGAACGGTAATAAGAGGTGGCTGGAGACCAGTTAGGCGATTAGTAACTACCAATTGTTTAAAGAAATACTCCAGTATAATTTTTGAGGAAACATGGCTTAGTATAAAATAACCAGACAATTATATGCAATTAAATCAAGTGATTTATTAGATTTGAGAGTATATATAGTCACATATTGCTATAATTTATCAAAATGAAAATAAGTTTGAACAAAATGGTAATATGTGGCTGCAAAAGTGCAAAAGACACCATCTGTAACAATCACACGCAGCAAGGCATGAATACACAGTAAAATATCTGTCCATGCAAATCTCCGAGGTCAAGAGGTCACTGCCTCACCCTTCAAAAGATAAATGGAAATGTGTTTTGAACAGAAGATTGTAAAAATGGTTAAAAGAGTAAGAAACAACAGTAGTATATAACCTGGCATTGTTTTTGAGGCAGGAAAAGTATTTTATAAGTTATCGGCATGAAGGGAGATGATGTTTGACTGCAAATATATGTGGCACCAGAAGCTAAAGGCACATAGTCAAGAAGAAACAGAAGGACTTTAGAAAAAGTTGTGCAAAAGTAACAGAATTATGTTTATGCTTTTATCCAAAGTGACTTATTTATTTTTTCTCGTTTTTGGAGGTAGACAATACCTAAGAACAGCAGTTCATCACTGGAAAGAGAAGTACACTGATTAATTAGCACTTTCTGGGTAACAAAAAATATTGAAAAAACCCATTTACCCCTCTGTATTAAAAAATATGCAGAACAAATTGTGGCATTACAGTTTCTTTTTGACTTAGCGTGACCAGTCAGCCACTTGGTTTCCTCCTTCCGCAGGTCCAGCCATAAAGCAGTAGATAAGGAAGGATGGGGCTGGTTAGACGAAGATGCATTTTTCAAATTAGTTTGAGAGGAGAGGTCCTGGTGACTAATCTCATCAGACAGAGCTGTGGCTGCAGCTCACTCCTACTCTGCTCGCCTATCAGACCATCTAATTGTTAAAAGGGAAGAGGCCTGTCATTCATTTTCATGACCTCATATTTACTTACAACTGATGCCACCCTGAACATGGCACAGATCCCGGAAGTCATGAGAGATGGCTGAACACAACAGGGCCTAATTCTTTTTGAGCTCTACTAATTGGAGGAAGGGACTTTCTGCTCCAATATTATTTTTCACTGTGGATATTAGACTAAGCCAGGGCTACACTTCTGCAATTTTGTTTTACACTTTTTGCTTAC
Source organism: Girardinus metallicus (assembly GCA_903067095.1). Classification (NCBI taxonomy): domain Eukaryota; kingdom Metazoa; phylum Chordata; class Actinopteri; order Cyprinodontiformes; family Poeciliidae; genus Girardinus; species Girardinus metallicus. The sequence goes on along the minus strand of CAEGAE010008157.1, from coordinate 16,701 downwards.
CTTAATGTTTTTTGTTTTGTTGCGTTTTTTTTTTACAGAACTGATTAGAGGATTGAAATATTTTTTTTAAATAGCTGAAATAACCATGTCAGGCCAGGAGGGGGGGCGACAATAATAATAATATCTCTAAACGCAAAGAAGAAATGAAACATCGCTGGTCATTTTCTGAGCAACTGTAGTTTTATTTGCTTATTTATTTTTGCACTATTGAATCAGTTCAATCCAAAACACCGTTTAATCCCAAAGGGAAACTAAATGTCATATCATTCAAAAAACATCATTATGGATGATGATGCTGTGGGCGGGATGGACCGCTGGTAGCAGTCAGTCTTGCACCAAATCTGAAGAAGCCTCTGGCTTCTTGACACACTGTTGATGTTTGACAGTCCTATGACTGTTATGCAGCTCCGTTTCCAGGCAGCAAAGACAATATTTCATCTTCTGGATGACATTATTAGTTACTGGGAAGTACTGCTAATCCTCCTTCTTTGCTTTTGCTGCTCTTGTTTATTAGTTCAAGTCCCTCCTATCTGGGTTTCTAGACTGTGCAGTCAAAACTCCTATCATCCAGAATGTGCTGCCACATCTAGTCAGTCTGAAAAATAGACATGTATTTATAACTTGTTTGAACACCAGCCACAGCTGAAACAAAGTATTGCACATACATGATAAATACGATAAAAGAAAGCATAAAAATAAAGAGACAAAGTCAACCATACAATAATGAATGAAAGAAGCTCAATGCAAAATGCAATAAAACGGCACAGTTAAACAGATCAAATCAATACCAATAAAAGTTAAGTAAAATCAAGTCTCAGTTGGGTTTTCAAACGGGTTGTAAAATTGGACAGTGAAGGAGCCTGTCGAATAATAATGGTACTTTCACCACAAAGCTAGCCAGATGTAGAACACATTGCAAAAATCAATAAATAAATACATTTCTACTACTATTGTGATTTGTGCCATAAGCTAAATACCCACAGCAGCACTGCTCAGGCAGTGAAGGGCTCAAAGGTTCACTAATGTCTTTAAAAACATTAGAGAAGAAACTGCATTCCAAAGATAAAGGAACACAGCTTAGATGTCGGGGTGAAGATCAGCAGGATTCATCTCACAGACCACTGTCCCATTCATAATCCAAAATGACAACTGCAAACCTGGCAAGAAGTGATGCCTTCCTGAAATGACAAGTCGGGCAGGCAGAACATTAATCAGAAAAAAACACCCCACAGTCACTCTGGAGGAGCTGCAGAGATTTGTAACCCAGGTAGGAATATTGCTCCCCCTTCTGAGATCCCACAGACTAGTGGCAGCAGCAATTAGCAAACATCTGTGCTACTTCTGAGTCTAAAACTCATAATAAGAACAGTTGTAAATGGCCTCAGAAATCTTGTGGTAACCTGCGGAAGTTGGAGTGTCGGAAAGAGTAGGAGCATAAAGAGACAGAGACCAATTTCAAGAGATCAAATTGTGAAGTCAAACTTCTGTGAAGTTATGTTTGATATATCTTGAATTTTTATAATAATTGAAGTTAACATAGTTACTTGATTGTTCTTCAGTATGAATATGCTGAGTGTTACTGTTGTTTCGGCTGGAGCTGTTATCAGTCCTCTGTCCATAGCAGCTGGGAGAAGAGTTGGCATGTCGGCGTGTGCGTGGGGGTGTGGGTGTGTGTGTTAATGGTTGGTTAAGGTTAGGCATAAATGCATTTACTAAAATGAATCGAAGTCAGTACAACATCCTCAGACCAACAGAAGTACAAGGGTATGTTAAAGGAAGTAGGAGGGTGGGGCAGACAGCATCCCCCTCTCACATTACAAGCGGAGCTGAAGGATGTGTGTGTTTTTTATGAGTCACATGTTTGTTATTGTCTGAGGATTCTGGAAAGCTGGCTTCCCAAAACATGGTTTCCATGGAGACATTTTCCAGTAAAAGGGTGTGGGGTACAATCTGCAGCAGTCACTTAAATGACGGCTTTGTGTAAACATATAACCAATATCGAAAGTGAAAAAAAATTAATAACATTTGACCTTAGTACACGGTATGGCAATTTTTTTTTTCTCTACTTGTAACTTACAAACCCTACAAAGTAAACGGTTCAAATTTGTTACTTGTGTAAGCAGCAGGTGGCAACCTGCTAACTAATCACAGAGCAATGCATGTGTAACGCCACTCAGGTCCATTTTGGTTCAGGCATGCACAACAGTTTTTATTTGAATCTATTCCAACTACAGATTGTCCTTATAGCTGCAGTTAGAAGGTTGGAACAGATACTGTGTTGAATTCATGAACAAGGAAAAAAAGACATGATGGGTGAGACTTGTAAAAAGTGTTTGCTGTTGTGTGTTCACCCAGATATTCACATTAACACACACTTTTTCTTGGAAACCACTGTTTTAGCATCAAGTTGGTGACTGTCACTTACAGCTTGATGGACAAGTATCAACTCAGCAGCATGGCCATGACTTATCGTTTCTTTAGTATTCTTATGTTCTGTGATAATTAGCATCAAGCCATAATCATCACAATTAACAGAACACCTGAAATGTATATCTCTCTGTTTTATTTTTGCATTTTAATTTAGTTGCTTTTTGTACACCTTCTCATAATAAACTACAGACTTATGAGGAATTTGAAAGCACTTTATTTATTCTTACTTGATCTGCTCTAATTAAATATCTAAAACACTAAAGTAAACTTGAGATTGGGTTAAGAATGAAAGCTGCAAATTCATCTGAACTAGATTCTGAACTAATTTTCAAAAAAATAAACTATCCTGTTAAATTAGATCCACACTGTATTGCCTGACATCTGCAAGTAAAATTGTTATGGAATTTGAACGGTTAAAATACTGATAGAAACCTGTTATTAGGTTGTCGCTACAAGTCAGTTACCAAATATTCTTAATACTAGATTAAAATCACTGATGCCATGGTTAGTTTGAGCTTGAAGTCTAATTCTGAATTTTCATTTGATAATACAACAAGAACGCCTCCTGACATTGGAATTCTGACCTAAAAAACATGTGAGTTCTCCAAGCAACCCTCTGGCATTGTATTTGTGATAACCTCTATTTGTGATATTTTGTCGCTATGGCTACCTGTAGTTAGCGCTATGCCAACTACAAAATACTCTTTTTTTTGGACATAGAACTAGACCGTGCTGAGCTTCCACTTAGGTGATTTTCTATGGTCAGGATATGCATCAAGTCATCATAGGATCAAACAGAAATGGATGAAATTCCTGCATACAACATAGAATAAATGAAAATAAACGGCACTGTAGCAGACCAAACTAAAAGGGAAAACTGTGAAAGAGAGAGAGCTGTTGTTTTCAGAAGCTGTCAGCAGTAACCTGAGGAAAGCGCTCTGGGGGAGTATCAGTAATGACTGAGCCTCTACCCTGGGACACACACACACACACTCTCTTTTCCATCACTTCTTGCAACAAAAACACTATGTCTGTCTTTGCTGCAACATAACTATTCAACACATCAAATTTCTAATTACTACTATTCAGTGTGGCATATGTATTTTAAATACATACATGTGTGACATCCATCCAAGAAAGTACTTTTTTTTGTCTTTTATTTGTACTGTAATTTATTATTACAATTATTATTATTACAGTTATTCTTTCCTATGTGGAAACTATGCAGCCTGGCACTTATTCTTTTAATGGTGTGTTACTTAGTTATTTTGTTTTGGTGTTTAGTTTCTGTCTTCAAGACTACAGTTCATACTATCCTGTATTATGGCTTATTTAAACAAACATTAAAAATACTCTGCATAGTGCTTTGACTGACAAGGTTTTTCTGTTTTACACTGATAATTACTTTTTTTTTTAGCTGCAGCATCACTCCCATGGGGTCCATCAGGGTGTAGTGTTAGTTACCATAATCTTTCCGTTACAAATCTCAAGATGTTTGTGTCAAGTCTTTTGTATTGTGTAATATTGTTACCAATTGCTTTTCTGATGGTAATCTTTCCATGAATATAAATGGTAATATTTTTTGCAGTCTTAATCATCACTCTTGTTCTGTTCTCCCTACATTGGCTTAATATTGATTTCAGTGTACAGATTAAAATTACATTGTTTTTTCAAAACCTTTTCAAATATGATAAACAGGTCAGCACATAAGTCCTATCAGACATAAAAAATTATATTTCTATCAAATGATGATCATATTTTCTATCTTTTATCAATATGTTTATTCTTCTTGGAAATAATACTAGCATTTTTGAATGGCATAGCCAGAGTCCTAACTTCAATTGGAAAGAGACTCTCTATCCGATTCTAAAAGAAAAATAAATAAAATCTAAATTTCAAAAATTCCATTGTAATTGAAGGTTTACAAAAACCTTCAAACGAATCAAACTGAACTCCTCCTACAAGTCAAATCACCACTAATTGGAATTTAAACAGAATAGCACAAATACAGTCTATGATGAACTCACAGAAAAATACAGAGTGCACTAGTATATTAAAGCAACCGCAGTTGCTTTAATAGACAGTGTAGTTAAATTGTTTAGTTGCTTGTACATGCATATGTTCTTGTTTGAAAAAATTGTGCAAACTCAAACACCCCAGAGCAGTGCATTACAAATGAAACATCCCATAATCAGCAGGTCCATGTAAGGCTTTAGAGACCTACTGCCTTAATTTGAATGACTGTCACTATCAGCTGTCTGAGTTATGTGTAAATGCTGCAATAAGCTCCATTCAATGGGCTGAATATCTCATTAGCATGCAAAGTGTGTATCCATGACAACTGAAAGAAAGGCCAACAAATACTGCAGTCCTTTAAAATATTATTAATTTGTACACTAATATTAAAGTCACAACAAATTATGCAACCATTACACAAAATCTTACCAAGTATTATTGGTCTAGTTTCTAGTCCAAATTTCTTGGTACACTTCAAATACAAGAATACAAACTTACAAGTAACTGTTGAACAAGATATAAGGGTTTGTTCTAAGTCAATAATTCTTTAATATTGATAAGAAAGTTTCTGTTCCATTGGAAGATTATTTCCTTTGAAACAAGAGAAACATCTTGTTATAAGGGAAATAATCTGCCAGAACAAATTCTTTTTCATCAATATTAAGGAATTATTGACTTAAAACAAGCTCTTATATCTTGCTGAAAAGTTAGTTTTAAGTTCATTTTCTCTCATTTAAAGTGTACTATGATATTCGTACTAGAAACTAGACCAAAGCCACTAATATTTTATGCTTTTTCAGTGCAGAACTCCAGGTATTGTGAAATACACTAGATTGTATATATATTTGATAATGGCACACACATTATCAAATATATATATATTTGCTGCTAATGTAGCTGCCCAAAACAGAAAACAGTCCCCCATAAAATAAAGTCACTTTTTATAAATTAAAGCAGTGTTTTTGGATTTGCACACAAATAAGCACTTTATATGTTTTAAATTAAAAATTTTCGGTTGATCAGTGCATTATGAAGGCCTTAAAATGCCCAAGTTTTAATCTTGGACATCGTTCATACAGCTGACAAATAGTGTTCAATAAAAAGTGTTATATCCACAAATTTTAGTCAAGTTCTTCAAATATGAATATCAATGTTAAATAAACGAAGTAAATGCATCCAACTTTTACTAAATGAATCATCTGCTGTCTCAATTTTTGTGAAAATAGATGCTGAGTAAAAAATTGCACTTCTCTACAGCAAAAGGAATGAAAACTTATCAGCAGATCCCTTGTCTGACTTCCTGACTGTCGCTGAACTTAACCTGCTGAACTTCACTGATGTTAATCATCTTTTGGCGTCAGATGACATCATGGTTTCAGGCTACTTTAAAACCAACAGCACAGCTTGGAATGAGGAATGGTTGCTCTTCCCTCTCCTCTCTTTTGCCATTTTCCTTTCCTCCTCCTTCCACTCGCTCTTTCAACTGCTTTTCACCCACTCAGTCCTGCTGACCTTTCCCTTAACTCTTTTGGCCTTTTTATCCCGTAGTGCCTCCAGTTGCCAAGTTATCAAGAGGAAATTAATTAAATTTTGTAAACTGCAGTGTTTTTCAAGAGTGGCAATACATATTCATTTTATTTTACTACCACCACACCACTGAGCCTAAGCTGCACATTGCATTAAGAAAATGTTTTCTTTTTAAGTTTCAAATGTCTTCTTAGTTTTATTACAGTCTAATATAGAAAACCTTTTTGTTCATCTTTACGTACAAATACCCCGATAGTTTCAAACCAGCAGAATTCACCAGGTCAAATCTTTTAATGTCATCACTTCAGATTTTTCTGGTTCTATGATTTTCCCTTTAAGGGCAGTCTGGCACTAAGACCCTGGGGCCTTCCTTCCAACGCCCTCTGGGAGCTCAGCAGAATTCAATGACAATAAACTGGACGAGATACCGGATGTGCCGAATCTGACCCCAGCGGAAAGACTGAAATAGACACTGCAGACCAGAGCGTCCAGGCAGGGGAAGTAGGAAACGAGGAAGAGAGGAGAGCCAGAGAATGAGGGAATGATTTATGTTTAAAATTATGAAATTGAAAGAAGTAGAGACTATACGATCCAGTTGTTTACATATTCAAATAAGTTAGAGGTAAATAAATAACAGAAATTAATAAAAGCTCAAGTCAAAATAGATTACCTACAAAGGACAAATCCTATGATCCGTCATCTGGTAGGCTACATGGGACACAACATTTTTCCACAATTAACTGGATCTTTCTACCCAGTGAAGTACGAATGTTTTGAACCTGGATTGAATTTTCATTTTATTTACACTTATTTAACCAGATGAGACAGTTGATATCTAGTTCTAATTTACTACTCTGTCTTACTATCATACTGCCAAACAATCAAAAAAGAAGAAAAAAGTGAGGCATAGTCTTTAATTCTAAAATCCTCTGAGGAACAAACTCAGCCACAAACACATGCTATGTATAAGTTTAGTTTGAATGTTGTAAGATCATGACAAAGGAATGGTACCACCAGACTTTAAGCAAAAGGTTCTTTTTCACAGATGAAACGATTGGTTGCACAAATTCAATGTTCATTTTCACCTCAGTTTGTGTCTTCATAAATTAGTCACACAATCCCTTGCAACAGTTGTTTGTAAAAGTATTGCTTCAGCTTCTGAAAGCCTAAAGCTAATGCTAGCTAGCCTTTCAGTCATTTTGGCTTACTAAAAGTTCCAATTGACCATCAGAATGGGTAAGAAAGAGAAATTAAGTGATGATTAAAGTCATGGTTGACATACAGGCTGGAAGGGGCTCAAAATAAGCTGGTCTACTTCATTGCACTGAGGAGCCATGAAACTGTGCATTTAGGATGAAGAATCTAGCGTCATGGATGAGTCTTTCAAGATGAAAAAGAAAAATCTGTGGAGAAAATCTGCAACCAAACAGCAAGGAAATCCCAAGGATTTAGGTAGTTTCTGTCAACAGCAGTGGGTCAGAATCAGTCCTGCAAAGCACTAAAACCTGGTGAAATGTGGCAGTACTTTCATCTCTCTCCAACAACTTCTAAGTAATCCTGCAATGAGATCAAATACTTATTTTGCACAATGACTTGCAAACCATGTTTTAACTTGAATGTTGTGCATTTCTTTATGAAGTTTTTTTTCTTTTTTTTTAATCTGGTAAAATGAGGAGACTTTAAGAAATCAGCAGGAATCAAATATTTTCTCCTTCCACTGCAGTTTTTACTAGAAGAAAGTGAGATGTGGAGGCTTTTTGACTTTTTTCTCCAGCACATCTTACTTTTTTTATGTCTTCCCCAAAGATCGATGCTTACTGAATGAAATGTCGCCATCTGTTAGCTGTTTTACTGTTGAATAAATTAAGAAAATATTTGCTTCATATCTCCACTCCTTTCTTTCCATCCTTCATTCTTTGTGGATAACGTCTCCTTCCAAACATCTATCCATTTATCCAACTATGGTGAACACTTCTTCCCAATGCCCCCCACCCATTCCTCCCTCCCTGCATCCGGTTCATTTTCTTTCTTTCCGTTCTTCCCATCAGTCCATCCCATCATTTTCTCATCCACCCGCCCCTCCAGTCCCAACCCAATGTAGATGGGTATTGACGTTTCACATCCGACCTTGAGGACGATCAATCCCGGCCTCGTATGTCCCCAATGCAGTTACATGTAAACTGCTCTGGAGCTAAGTACTGGTTTTAGAAGTGGAACAGTTGGAATAAAGTTACCTTAACTTCATCCCAAAGCTGCTGAGTAAAAACATATCTAGGTATTTTACAGGGTTTTACTAGAGTGGTGAAACAGATACACCACAAGGTTAACCTTTTTTTTTTTTTTTTAAAGACAATTTTCTATTTCAGATTACCAACTTCTTATGTGATGCAACAGTTAAATTACAAGATGAGCAGAAACACATCCTGCTGATGAAACCTTCCTGTTACTGATGGTGAAACATTGACTACTGGCAGTTTTATGCTGTATGTTTGTAGGTCTGCATGTTGAAAAGTGTTATTTTATTCTTTTAATAAGACTCTTAAAATATGTACACAAAATGTTTTTTTTATATTTAACTACAGTGTTAATAATGCTCTGCAACTATAATTAATGTATACTTATTTGCATTCGTATTTTTTCTCACTGGCATTGTTGTTTCCATGATACATTTCATGTCTATAAGCTGTTTTTCTTTCAGATGTTGATTAATGAGACTTTTAGAGCAGCATTTGCACTATTTGTATCTTCTGTTCCATGATAAAATATATTCAGAAGGAGGAGAATTTAGAAGGCTTTTATTCCAAGGGATGCGCCCAAACATGAGCAGGGTGTTAAGTTACAGTGTAATGCAGTTGGTTGTTAATTAATGGATAAAACGGCAGTACTTACATGTAGTTATGTCACTTTGGTTATTTAAAGTGTTGCAGATTTAAACAATTATTCCTGAGAGATTGTTATTTTAGTTACTGAAATTTAAAAACTTACGCTGATTCTTAAGTGCAAACAAACTTTAAACAGAGTAAATTTTAGGATCAAAACTCTGTTTCCACCTTTACAACAGGGAGTTTGAGTAGCTCTGAATTTTCTTGAGAATCTTGAAACAATTCTTTCGCTTCAAGGTCAGGCAAATCACCAATAGATCATGATGAGATCGAATGGCGACAGGATGAGTTTATGCTTACCTCTGATTGGAGGGAGATCCATTCTGCAGCGGTGTGCCGGTGCGTCCTGGATGTGAGCGTGCAGAATCCCTACAGTTTGTTTTTGTTAAAACGCATAAAAATAAACCTGGTGTGGTCTTGTTGGTATCTGTTTCTGGGCTGGGAGGATGCTCTTTCTCAGTCTGAACCACCCTTCTCCTTTTCCTCCTCCTCCTTCCCGGAGCTTTTCTGTTCCCCGGCGCTTCCTCTCCAGGTCACCCCGTTCTTCACCTTCCAAACATAAGCCAACTAGTCCTTTTGCGTAAGCTGCATAAAAAAGAGTCTCCCCCCAGCCCCTCTCTGTCCTTGCTCAACACAGATTCACTTTGGAATGGCTGCTCCTGATGCTGGAATCGTGTCAAACAAACAGGCACATATATGGCTTAAGTAGATTTTGTCTGCAACTCTCAGAGCAAGAAATGAGTCTTCGGATGCCTGAGATTGAATCAGAAATATCTCCACACAATTGCTGAACTTGCAGTGTGAAAACTTGATTGCAAAGAAAAAAAATGCAGCTTTTAGAGTCTAAATGAGAGGAGATATGAGTCAGGATTGCTAGATTAAAAAAAATGTCTTTGTTATTTATAAAAACTCTCCCTGTCTTTCTGTTGCAGTTTCCTCCCCTCTTTCTAAGAGATGAATGACTGAGAGCTGCATGCAGTCTGTGTCTCTCTTTCACACACACACATTATCTCCGGTCAGCCCTCCTCCTTTCCCATCTCCAACTCCTCCCTCTTTCATCACTGAATTCAGCTCAATTCACTTAACTCCACTTTACCATGACTGGGCAGAAGTTGGACTTAAACAAGCTCTGGAACCAAGTCAAGATGCAGAGAAACGCTTGAAAAAAAATAATTCCATTAAAACAGAACTGATTCATCAAAATTTCCAAATGTAAGAATTTATGTTCATAGTGTGAAGTCATTTTTGGCAATCTAGCTTGATTGTATCAATAAATCTTTGACTTACATGCTGAACATCATCAATAAATAAATAAACAATTTATATATGTTTTGATGCAGCAGCAAAATCCTGGCCCACAGCTGGTGGTGATTTAGATGAAGTAGCATTGGAGGGATCGAGGAACCTGTTTGCACAAAGTACAAACAGGTTTTTGTACTTTTACAGGTTCTTTGTACTTGAGTAAAAGTATTGATGGTCAAATCTTACTTACTTACTACAAGTAAAAGTTGCTCTGTCAAAAGTTTACTCAACCTAAAGTGCCATAATACTGATTTTTGAAAATACTTAAATATTCAAAAGTGCATTTAAAAACTACTCAGGCATTTAAAAGCACAAATGATATTTTTCTAATATCAATACATTGCTATATTAGTCCAAAGTACAATATTTGTATTTGAAATGTAGTGGAGCTTAAATTATATGTTTCCCAAACAATAAATACTCAAACAAAGTAAAGATTCGTAAAAAATCTTTACTTTGTTACCGTCCACCACTGCCTGTTTCTGGACCCCAGCAGTGATAGATGCATTCAAGCTGCAGGAGGCCTTTTTAGGTCTTTGTTGTTCCTGTGGACAAGTACCAGATAGCCAGAAGATCCAACTGTTGGCAACGGCATTGAGGCAGAGCAGTACAATAGACTGAAGGGATTCAGTCTGAAGGGTTCTCCATGGTCGAACCGAACCGCTGAATTCGGCTCAGATTGTTGCAGCTGTGTGACGAAAATTGCCTAGTTGTATTCTCAGCCTCATGTCGTCTTCCCCTTTTTATCACAACCCCTGGGGTGAACTTTTCACTCCCTCTCCATGCAAGCCTGTTGCGTGATTGGTCTGAATTTTGACTCACCGATGCCTTCTGTTTTTTGTTTTTTTTCTGGACTTGGTGCATCTCTTGGATCATAAAAGGTCTGTGCGAAAATTAACAACGGAAAATGACTTAACCCCTCGTTAACAGTTTGACTTTGGTCCGGCTCTGAGCATGCTGGGCCTGTCAGGCACTCGAAAGTTAAACTAACATCATTTCTAAAAATGAATAATCTCAGGTAGAAAACAAACATCATAGTGGCATGTCAATCAGTTTTTGGAGCTAAAACACAATTTGTGAAGAATTTGTCAATAAAACTGTTTGTTTAGCAATCATCTCTGATACTCTGTTCTTCATTCCCTTTTGTGTATCTGTTAAACCAGCAGCATAAAAGCTCTTTCTTTTCAATTCTGAAATCTGTTCATATCTAGACAAAGTGAAAGTGATCATGGAGCTTGCTACTCTTTCCCCTCATTCATTTGTTCAGTAAGTGACATAACTGACTGATCATCCTGAAAATGCTGCACGACTGTAATATGAAACCTGCCTTTTGTGTGTGCAGCGGTGTGGGAAAACTCATTCATGTGTGTTTGGGTGTGCAAATGAGCCTTTTTTTTCTTTTAGTCTCTGTCCTTACTCAGCAAGATCCGAGCTACAGCAAGATACACTATGTGCAGGCGCAGACTCACACACATACACACAAATGAATGTAATTGGATACTGGTCCCTAATGGGGTTGAGGGGGAGCGCTGTTTCCTGTTGAGAAAAGTATCTGAGATGAAACAAACTCCTGATAGAGAGACATTAAGATGGGAAAAAGACAATGAGATTATCTAAAGGAAACCAAATCCACCTCCAGTGAAGAAGTGCCATCTTCCCAAGAAGTATGAGGCATCTTCTTAAAAGGAGATCTCACAGAAATACTTTATAAACTTATATAATCTCTTTATTTAATATTAAAAAAACAGTGAAAGCAGTGTCTCACAAATGTCAGCATTCTCATTAATTCAATTCAGGCTTGAAATCAGAAAAAAATTATCAAATGACATGATCATGGCGAGGGATGCAGTAGTTTATTATCATAGCTCCACAGTTTTTCCTTAAATACATTGTTGTTGTTTTTTACCACATACGTATCTGGTCTTTAGGGTCACGTTTTTTATTGAGTAGAAAACGATAGCTGGATCCTCAAAGAAACATTCTGCCAAACAAGCAAAAGAACAGCTTCATATCCGCCCTGTCGACAACGAAGAACTTGCTCAACTATTTAAGGTAACTGTAGCAGATGCTAGCAAGGAAGCCATTGCCACGCTGGTGGAGGAAGTGGTCGCCCAACTTTCAGCCAAAACACAAGCCATGGTGGCCATAAAGTCTGAAAGGGCATCCCTGAAAGCATCCAACATCCAGTGGAAACCGTTTCATCATGTCAGTTATGTAAAGGACTTTCCAAATCAATTTCCAACTAGGGACCAAGAAGAGGAATGTTGTAATGTAGCAACTAGCTAATTGCCATTGGTAGCGTATTAGTCTATTGTTTGAGACAGAACAGTGGTAGATCAGATTATCCATAATCAAAATTTTGTTAATCCATTCCTCTTCAAACTGTCTTTCTGTTGTTAGCTTGAAAATGCTCTTATAACATTTAAAAACCTACTTCATTCTGAAGATAGTCAAACATATATGCTAACTAAGCAAAAATAAGTTGACTGAGATGAAAGTAGTAGAAGGGAAGTAATGTTCTGGGTCACGCAGAGATCAATGACACATGGCCTGATTAAGAGCATCCAGCTGACAAAGTCATTTATTTCTGCCGGCTCTCTTCTTTCCACACTCCACACTGAGTTTCTGTGTATCTGTATAGGACAACGTTGCATGTTATTGTGTGTTAGTGACAAACACCTCCTGGACACAGAACAGAAATCCCACCCATAGAGCAAATGAGAGTCAACTTACACAACACAGAACAATATATGTGTTATGTGACCAGTTATTTTACCGGGTGCTTTTATCTGAGTTTATATGGGTGAACGTTAACCTTGCTTGATGTGCTCAACGTCCGATGTCAGACCAAGCTTTAAAGCACAGCTCTAAATGTTTGATACAGCTAATTCCAGAATCCTACTGCTAGCCTGCCAAAACCAGTTTTAATGTGTGTTTGAGATCTTTGTAATGTTGGAAATTTTGATTGTGTCCAAGTTTCAACCATCCACTGAGTGATTTGAAGTGACACTTGAGAATTCTGAGGTAAAGCCCTACTTCATACATTAAAACTAAAGCACACGCATGGTGGTGCTGGCATTCTGCAGTGGGGGTGTGCAGTATCAGTTTGGCTCCTTCAGACACACTCCCTGCAGTTCTGAAATGCTTCCAGTTTGGTCTCGTCTGGCTATAAAATTTTTCTCGAGAAGACATTTTCACAAGTATACATTTTGAAAAGGGGTACTTTCTTGGTCACACAACTCTGCTACAGGAGTTCTTACAGCTTCCAGTTCATTTCAAGCTTAAGCTTTGGAGGTTCCAGGGTTATTCCAACACATCCTAATCAATTTCCTTTCATGTGAGAGAGACAGTTCTGGCCTTCTTCCAGAAGTTGGTAAAGCAGTGACGTATCCAAATAACTCTGCCTGCTATTCTTTTTCTATATGTGTCCTATAAAATCTAGTAGTGCTACAATAAGTCTGTAAGAATTAGTAACAAATTTGTAAAATTTCAGGATGTATTGTGAGAAAAAACTAAAGTTGAAGATTGGAGCAAAATGAGGTATAAGTGATGTGAAGATGGCTGCATGGCAAGTTAGTACTTTCCAGTTTGACTCACAGGATGTACAAATTAGTTCTTCCAGTATATTTTTGCCCAACTCGTTCTGGATATATCACTATTACACTAAGTCCTGCAGTTAAAGTTTAACTTTTAGTAAGGAAGTAATATTAACAATTACCATGCTTTCATGGTAATTGTTAATGACCATGCAGTCAAAGTTTAACTCCTCATTACCTGGGTTTTACTAACAATTACCATGCTTTCAAGATGTTTGTGGGATATGTGTGCCACTTACACTGCACTATGACTGGAAGTAGTTTGAGGCAAATTTGCAGGAATAGTCCAAGAAGACTTAGGGGATTTACAAAGTGTTGGTCTTTGTTGAGATTTCTGATTACCAGTTTATCATATCTGTTATACTATTTAAGAAAAAGGTTTGATGGTTCTCGTACAGAGGCAAACCAGGAAACGCTTGAATCACATTTTAATAAATTATCTAATTTTTAAAATGCGATTTTTAAAACTCTATGTTTGAACTGCCTTTAAATTTATTTTATGCTTGATAGGGAGTCTTGAATGATGATTTTTCAAACATTTTTTTAGAGATCTACTTTGGATTTTGACTGCTTTGCACTTATTTTCCAACAAGTCCTGGCACCTAAAGACAATTGCATAATGCATGCTCAAAATCAGGTGAAAAATGAACATGTAAAGGAAGACAAAACTACCTACAGTAGCACTGCCACTGTAATGTACTTCTTTTGTTGTTTGTGAATTGTGCCATGCGTTTAATCAATTAAAGTACTTTGAACTGCCTTGTTGCAGAAATGTCCTATGCAAGTAAATTTGACTTGACTTCAGTCAGAAGTTTTTCTAGACCCTCCTGCTGAAAGCCATCACTACTTACAACTATTAGTTGGAGGAACTTAGATAATATGAGTTACAAAAACATTTAATTTACCTTTGGGATTAATAAATTATTTTATAAATTTAATTGAACTTAATTATAAAACTGTCGAAAGAAATTAGGAATGACATAATTAGGACTTCATGCAATGTTTTAACAGTTCTTTTTGGTACAATAAGAAGAAAGATTGTAATTAGAGTGGTGTGTACAGAAAATTATGTACAAGAAGTGATTCTATTGTAGCTTTTTATTGCATAAGATGTCTGATTTGGTAGCCAATTTAATCTAACTGACCACTATATTGTTTCATTTTATTGCATTCGTGCAACCTACCACACATCTTCTAATTGCTGCTGATATTTGGGTGCAGAGAAGAGCAGAGCCACCAATCCATTAACTGGCCAAGCAAAGCTTGATTGGCTCCGGATGATCCCCCTGAAATAGCAGGATTGGCTGTCGGCCAAGCGCCCATTTCCTGTGCGTCTGAGAGGAGCTCCAACCACCGGAGCTCAAATGCATTTCCTGACTGTATAAAAGTTTTATTAATGACCAGGAGTGCATCAGCGGCTACGCCCGCTCGTAGGTACTTATTCGCTCAGCCTCTCATTCACTACCTCATCAGCGGAGCGAGAGAAAGAGGATGGAGAGAGGATGACGGGAGGGAGAGTGGCAAAGAGACACAATGAGATACAAGCCAACAGGGAGAGAACAGGGCGTGTGAGAGGAGAGAAACACCAAGACTCTGATGGGTAGTTCAGGAGATAAAATTAGGTAAGACAAACCAGGGACGAGACATTAAGAAGGAGAGATAGGGAGAGGGATTTCTTTAGGCTCACAATTTATTTTCTTACAGTTAATCAATTACTCTGGATGTTACTGAGTTCACTTTTCTTCCACATATGACTGGCTGAAAGAAGAAATTAGAAAACAACCAAAATTCAATCCAATCCAGAAATGTCGCCTGAAGGGACTTTAACAGAAGAAGCAGCAACCAATACAGTTAATCTTTACATTTTGTAGGGTGGACATTTTTATATTGTTAACAACAGACTTATTGTATAAAGTAATGTATTCTAAAACCTGACCCCCAGGGCCCAATGTCCTGAATGCCCCGGATGTGTCCCTGATTCAGCATCCTCAGCAAACCATCAAGTGCAACAGAAGCCTCTTAATCACCCATTCATTTGAGTCAGATGTGTAGCAGGAGGGAAATGTTCAAAACATGCAGGAGAGTAGACCCTGGGGAATACAGTTGAGTCATATGAAAGAATTAGGAAGCCATATGACTATATATTTATTTATTTATTTTTTGACAAAATAGGATATGAGGATATTTAACATCGATTTTAACAATACTGAAGAAAATCAATTAGTATAACCTAACAATCAAAACTAAAGACAGTTTTAAGAAGTTAAATATTTTATGATAAGAATTTCAAGAGATCTCAAATGAATTTCAAAGCACTAATTTTGTCATACAGAAAGTCAATGGTGGGTGCACTTCTGTTAATCTGCTAATAGTTATTTTTTCATTTAGCACGTTTGCTAACTTTGAAAACATTTAGCACTTGGTTATTTTGTAAACTTTCAGCTGAATAAAAATTTACATATGCGTTGAAGTTTAGGGTATCAGTGGTTAGGAATTCAAATAGATAGAAATTTATATTCATGATCTTATTTTGTAGTGGGTGAAGATTATTCATGCAGCGGTATCATTTCCTCCCCTCATGTTTTCTCTCTTTCTTTTTCCCCAATAATTTTATTTCAAGCACAAAACGCAGAGGGACAAAATAAAACAGACATTAGAAAAGATATAAACATAAATACAATCCCTAAGGGCTTTGCAGAATATACACATGAATGTATCCCTTCTCTGTTCATTTGCAAATGGCTGTATAAGCAGTAAAACCTGAATGTTCATGTGAAGACTGACTTCAACCGATTGGATATATATATAAAAAAAATAAAAAAAAATTCCCTTCTCACCCTCTGCGGGTGGTCTCTTTCATCCTCTGAGCTCGGGTCCTCTACCAGAGGCCTGGGAGCTTGAGGGTTCTGCGCAGTATCTTGGCTGTGCCTAGAACTGCACATTTCTGG
>CAEGAE010008151.1:0-28389 GCA_903067095.1 Girardinus metallicus | reverse complement strand
CAAGGTCCTGGAGTGGCCTAGCCAGTCTCCAGATCTCAACCCCATGGAAAACCTTTGGAGGGAGTTGAAAGTCCATGCTGCCCGCCGCCCAGAACATCACTGCTTTAGAGGAGATCTGCTTGGAGGAATGGGCCAACATTCCAGCTACGGTGTGTGCCAACCTTGTGAAGACTTCCAGAAACCGTTTGACCTCTGTCATTGCCAACAAAGGATATATTACAAAGTATTGAGATGAACTTTTGTTATTGACCAAATACTTATTTTCCACCCTTATTTTCAAATAAATACTTTAAAAATCAGACAATGTGATTTTTCTGATTTTTTTTTCTCATTTTGTCTCTCATAGTTGAGGTCTACCTGTGATGTCAATTACAGGCCTTTCATCTTTTTAAGTGGGAGAACCTGCACAATTGGTGACTGACTAAATACTTTTTTCCCCACTGTATTCAGTGTGTGAAAGTAAGGAACAATACTTAAAGCTGTTGTGTGTAATGGTAATGTACATAGTCTGTGTCTGTGTAAATAGGCGTTTTCTTAGATGGCCAAAAAAATGTATTATATCCCCAATAATAAATCAACAAGAAATGCAGATAAACTATTTTAACCATCATCTATCTGAATATTTTACACAAATTCACTTTAATATAAAAACATACACTGCCCTTTAAACTGGAACCATTTGTTGTTACTGAAATCCTCTGTTATAAAGTAGTAGTAGGTAAAGATCAGCAGATGATCCTACAGATGCAAGTTCTCAGTGTCACACTAAGAAATCTGTTTAAAAGCAGACAATCCACACACAGACACACAAGTGGCCTTACTTTTAAGGCTTTCTCTCATTCATCAGCGGCGGTAACACAGCGTCGACCTCTGACAGTGTTTGCATAACAAAACCTGATCAACTGGGTGACGACAGGAGCAGTGATGGTGCTGTGACCCCTGACCTGCCAGACACACTCCAGATAACACCACTAACCCTGCAGTATGCATCTTGTCTGTGGATAGAAGAAATGCACACTGGGTTAAGGGTTAGAGTTAGGTTTATGAAATATGCAGCTCTTCCATATGTTCCACAATGAAATGGCCACACATTGTGGAACTTATTAATCCATTTTTTTATTCCTTTTTGTCATAAAGTGATGATTGTGGTGGTGAGGGAGAACGCAAGCAGACCCAGGTTGAAGATGAAAAATGATGGATTTATTGATGAACAGACAGCTCAAACAGTCTCAATAACAGGCATCACGGCAGAGCGGAAACAATGGCTCAGCACCGGTAGCAACTGAACTAAAGACTGAAACAAGAGCTCACGCTGACTCATGACTTCACTGTGCGACTGAGACGAACACCAAACAACCATAGACACTAGACATTCGACAAGGACCCGAAAAGAGACAGAGACAACAGGTGGGTTTAAATACACAGAGGGCAAGCAGGGGAACCAGAAACACCTGGGGACAGTTAAGGGTGGACAGGAACACATGGAGACTCACTGGACAGAAAAAAAAACTCAAATCAACACAGAGAAAACCAGTCCTTACACTTTTCTACTTTTGTTACAATTCCCCTGCTTTCAAACACACTCACAAACCACATTGATGGTCATTAGGTTAGGCTGTTAGCTTTCAACATTTCCCAGAGCAAAGTTCAATGCATCGTAAGAAAACAGAAAGCTGGTCATCAACTTAAACTCAAGAATATTAATCTGTAATTAACAGCAATAATTAGGTTATAAAAAATGGTAGCTATGTAACTTAAAACTAAAAATTGTAGTTAAAAACTTGTAAACTAAATATTTTGGATGCAAACTAAATATTTAGTTAGCAAACTAACTGTCAGGATCTTGGGTTGTTTTAGTTGATTTTGGGTTTTGTTAAGTTCTGTGTTCCTCAGTTTCTTTTCTTTGATTAGGTCAGCCATGTTTGTTTTACTTTGGCCCAGTCCTTTCTTAGTGATGCTATTTTATAGGTTTATTCCATGTGTCTAGTCCTTTCTTAGTTACTCTTGTTATGTTTTTTTGTCGAGTTATTTTGTTAGATTCATTTCCTAGACCCCAGTGTACTCTCCCTCGCCCCATGTGCCATCTCTCTCCCTTCCTTCCTTCCTTCTTCATTTCCTTCTTTCTTTCTTTGTTTCCTTCCTTCCTCTCTCTCTCTCTCTCCCTCTTTCCCTCCCTCTCTTTGCAATTTTTTTAATTCATCATTTTAATTAAAAAATTCTTCATCTACAAACTGCCTCTTCCATTCCACCTTTGGGTCCACAATCCTACAACATATCATGACATAAATTTTTGGCTTCAAACTTAATATTTAGTAACTACGCTAAATTTGTAGTTTAAAAAATATTTAGCTAGATCAGAACTAAATATTTGGCTTGGGACTAAATAAAGAGCCTGTAAACTAAATATTTAGCATGCTAACTAATTGTTTTGTTTACAAGCTAATTATTTAGCTTCAAACTTAATCTTTAGTCACTAAACTAAATATATAGTTTGAAACTAAACATTTAGCTAGCTTAGAGAAAAATATTTGGTATGGAGATATTAAGACTGCTAACACATTGTGTTTAGCAGTGTCAATATTTAGTTTTCTTATTTTAGAATGAAACTGACATTTCACTAAACAAAATGATGGCATTGAAAAATTAACCCCCATTTATTCTTGTACTACAGGCTAAGGTATATATACATTTTTAACTTTACATAGCACTTTCCTTAATTTCGTTGACAACATCAAAATTATTTAATTGACTACCCTTTTCTCACAACAACAAAGAGACAATGACAAAAATTACATCTGCTAAAATGGCCTAGTCAAAGTCTAGATGTAAAGCAAGTGGAAAATCTGTGGAAAGACAGCTCTACATTTGGACTTTTACTAGGCCATTTCAGCAGATGTAAGTTTTGTCATTGTCTCATTATTGCCGTGATAGATGTGGATCATCAGACCCAGCTCAAGCTATTTCTCAAAGAATGTGTGAAATATTTGGTCTTTAGATGTGAAATGTGCCAGAGAGAGCTAAAGGTAACGCAGAAAAGTGCTGACTCATGGGGGCTGAAAACATTCCCCACTGCATAAAAAGACTTGTATTACTTTTCTTTCACTTCACTAGTACTGACTACTTTGGTTTGGTCCATCACCTGCAAACAAATTAAAGCAGTGAGGTTTGTGGTTTCTTTAAATGTGAAAAAACATTCAAGAGGTTTGAATACTTTTGGGAAAACTGACAGTTTCCTAAAATGTTTTAACTCCTCATTAATACAGACATTATTTTTAAAAATATACTGAGCAAATCTGGTTTAGGAATATTAAATGTGGGCATCTAGCATGGCGTCATTGACGTGATTTAAATCCCGCTCCTCCAGTTTAGTCCCCGAAAGCGAAATGAAAAAGGAGTTTCATAAAATTATACCTTGTTTTGTACTTTATGGGCCTCAGAGAAGTAATAATCTGCCTCGCAGACATGTTCTCCTCCCTCCGCGGGAAACCACCACTCCTCTAGATGTTTACTTTTTACCCGTAATCCGAATTACCAGAGGAGCAAGTCATTCCCTCTGTCAGCATTTCAACCCAAACATTCCATCTTCTGGACACAGTCCAGATGTCAGAGCCCTCTCCTGTGAGAAAGTGGGGGTATTCCCAGGTTGTAAAGAGGATGGCGAAGATAAACAACACAGAGGGGGAATCAGAGAGAGAGAGCCAGCAGGACAGGGCAGAGTCCCTGGTTGTTTTGCTTGAGCGGCCATTCATCAGGTGTTGGAGTTGTTGGGTAATCCATTTCTCAGTTCTTTTAGCCATGTCGTTGAGATATGGCCTGGCAAACCTGTAGGCAAAAGGAAATGGGCTGTCTGTCTGTTTCCTCCAGAGAGAGGGATTTATTTCCTTCACCGTCAGGCTCAGAGCAGATCCAACCAAACAAGGCTGGAAACAAACAATTCTAAATAATGATTCTACATTTGAATCAATATTTGAATCTGACTCGGAAAGTTCAGCAAGTTTGGGTAAAACGAAAGTCTCCAAGAGGAAAAAAAAAACTTTAAATCAGCAAATCACCAGCACAACTTTGTGAGTTCCTGGTGATGACCCTTTAAGCCCTGCTGCATCAGTACCAACAGGAGATGAGGTTCATTTTTATACATCTGATGAGGTTGGAAAAGACTTTGAAACTCATCCTCTGGACTTTTATTGCATCTTTTTCTCTTACTTATGTTTGTTTGTAGAGGATAAAAAGTTTTATTGACTAAACTGTGATATTCTGAAATGATTACAATGTAAAACATGAACCAGTTGGAACTTTGTCCTTAAATTCTAATCTCTTGAAGATTTTAACCTCTTAACACTCATTTCAGACAACAAAAATTTCTCTTGAAGACTTACAATATAACAATATAGAAGAATAGCACTTAGAATTCAGGATTCACAGGTTTTACTGTGGAACGTAAAATTTACCTGTTCCACTGGTGAATGGTTCATATCTAAACTGTCTGAAGGAAAAAGCAGCTGGGGATATTGAATGCTATGTGCTACTAGCTAGCATTTGCAAAGCAACCAATCCAGGGTCACCCTTTCATTTCCATGAAGCTGATTAGCTGTATGCCCAAGAGCAGAGGTTATGTAAACTGTAGCTTCTGTGGAAGTGGAGGACATTTTCCACTATGTGTAATAAAATAGGCCATTCTAAACGTTTTTTAGTCTCAAGTATTTGTGTATTTTAGATATTAACAGGCGGCTGTGGTTCCAAAACCTTGTGAATACTGGGTGTTCACTGTATTGCTTTATCCTTAGTTAGCTTAGTTAATTAGTTAGTTGTGAGCAGATTTGATGTAAAATACAATTTTGTTATTTTCAAACAAAGATTGGATAGAGTAGACATTTAAACTTGCTTCAACACCTGCTGTTTGTGATTAGCAGAGCTAAAATAGCTGTTACTAAAATATCAGTCTTAGAAAATATCTACCTTTTTCCAAATGTTAGCTTAGCTAGCTTAGGTGTCATGTGTTAGATATCTGGGTTTACGGACAGACAATTGAGCTGAAAATTGCTATATTCAAGGCACAGGCTGGTTTTACATCTCAAATGTGTGACCTTACTGCTGTTCTCCTCCCTATAGCACATCACTGAGAACATAAGCAGATCTAGCTGGTTATTTAGTGCTGCTATCTGCTTCGGAGAGCAAATTTCTCAAGACAGCAATGATTAAGAACAAGGTAAATTAGTCTTTTTTGGAAGTCAAGAGAAATGGTTGTAGCCTTCTCTCAGCCAACTGACAGGGAGTGGACAACAACAAGAGAGGGAAGGCCGGTGCTATGCTGCTGTGCGGCCGCATAGCTGAACAAAGTCCAGACACAAAACTTTTTGTCTGGCATTTTACTAAAATTACTTTCAACTGAAGGGTTTGTCAGAAATGTTTGCAGTGAGGCTTGGTTTATCTTGATAACAGTAGCAAAGAACATATCCATCTGGAGGATATCAATAAGTTTCACCTGATGGTCTAACAAAATTAGAAAAGCTGTTAAAACACTTAACTAATTGCTGCCCTACCAGCTTCCACTTAAATAATATGTTTCCCAGGACTATTCTTTAAGTGAGAGCAGCTGTGGCTTCTTACCTGACATGCTTTCCAGCAGTAAAATATGATCTCGGCTTATCTGAATGGTGGACCTGTGTCTACTCTCTGGAAATGGTCTCAGTAACCTCGTGGGAGTTGTTAGGGAGGGACCGGAGGTGGAAGCAGCAGGAAGTGGAGTCAGTGACAACTACACGATCACCTGCTGAGTGTCTGATGTGTTTGAGTGGCCTGATGAACACGATGGTTGCTGGGAACAAAAGCGGCTGTCTGCGGGAAAGCCTGGAGCTGAAAGGACAGTGGGTACAGGGTACTGCTAAGATACGGCTAAGAAAAGCATGAGGAGAAAAGGAAAAAAAAAGCTAAAATTTCAATAAGTCATCAAATGAGGGAAAAAAGCACAAAACTAGTATTTGAACTTCGTTTATCTGCTTGTTTTTTAGCTCTAGATTCAGTGCACCTCAAACGCCCCATCACACCAATTTTGCTTCCAACTAACACGGGTGTGAATCAAAGTTAACTTTTATTATCAAGGTTAGTTCTAATAATCCCTCCTAGAAAAAAAAGAAACAATTTGAGGAAGAAACTGCTTTATTTATTCAATTAAAACAGACAATGTTGGAGTGGAGAATTAATTCTCTTTTAACCGCTGCCAGCGCAATATGGCTCAACCGACATCCATATTAAAGACCCAAGTGCATTAATTAAAATGTGAGGCAACCAGTGCACTCAACTGCAATTCCAGCACACAAAAGAAATTATTCATTTGGCCTAAAATAACCATTAAATAGTGCATATCTGGTTACATAAGTAGGTGTTGGGATTTCTTCTGTGTAATTTATTTTATGAATGTCAATTAACCTGAAAGGGTTTCATAGAGAGCGGTTTATTACACCTGAATTTCACCACTGAGAAACAACAAAGGCTATTTCTATTCTTTTTTATTATTATTATTCTTTTCTGTTCAATTCTATTTCATTCAACTGAATTCTGTGATGTTAATATTTAAGCTTTGCGACTTTCAGAAAAATCTTTGCTAGGGACATCTATGGACTACAGTTTAGATAAGAATCTTAAAATAATTTGCACAATTTCAATGCATATTGTTTCATCATTTTCAAAAAAATATTTGTAAATGCTAAACATCAGCTAATTGCTTCTGTAATTGCTGCATTTCCATTTACTAAATAATTGCGCAAATTGGAATTATAAAAATAAATTTGCTCAATGAAAACACTGCAATTTTGAAAAAAACTTTCATTTTTTCAATAAAAACTTTTTGCGCTAGAATGAGGTGGTGTTTTTGGTCGTATTTTGCAAAAACTGCAAAGGAAAAGTTTTTTTTTGTATCAGAAGTCACATGATCAACAAACCCATGGAGCTACTGACAGAAAGAACCAAGAAGACGACAGCAAGTGCCTGTTTTTTTAATGACTTATGTGAACAAACTTAATCACATGTGATTTTAATTGTGTGTTTCTGTTTTAATGAAAACACCACAATTGCAAAATTTGTTTATTTGGAGACTTGCAGAATACTGACAAAGTTTAGTGCACATTTGTACTGGAGACGCAGCTATTGTCAACCTTTAATTGAAGCACATCAATCGTTGCCATTGTGAATTTAATTTTTATTTTTAAGTTATATTTGCTTTACCTTTTTAAAAAACTGTTCTGAATATTGCTTGGTAACAAATGTTCATGTGCTTCATACATGAATTTTAAAATATTGTACTCTATCAATTCATTAAGTTTCAATAAGTTTAAATATATAATTGTTGGCGCCCATGTGATCGCTGTATTTCAATAATGACTAACAACTGTCTTCTGTAAAAGAGAAATCAAATCTATTTATATCTTACAAGTTCTACCCCACACTCCACACAACGATTCAGACCTCAATTGTTTTTTTTTTTATTCTTGGACGTTAAGACAGCTGTCCTCAACCAAACCTCATTAGAGGTTATGTGAAGACCAGTGAGCCAAAAAATCCCACAAAAATTCAAGTTATTCCTACTGAAGGTTGTCTAGCTACTGCTTAAGGGGTTACACATGATTCAATGTAGGCCTCATGTTAGTTTAATAAATGTGTGAAATAATTTGTGATTTTGCCCTTTTGCTAGACTTAAATAATGCTACAACCTGGTAAAGATGAGATTACAAATGCATTCTTATATGTCGACATATAAGGATAAGACATACTTATATGTTTTTTTTTCTTCTTCCCGTGATTGTAGTATCAGATTGCATCAGTAGAAGAACTCTACAATAAAACAATGGACGAGTTATCGACCAACTAGTGTTTTTTTTTTTGCTCTGTAAGCTAGTAAACATTTCTGACAATAATGTGATTTTCGGCCCTCAGGCAGAAACTCACCAGCGCAGTTTCACGTGTTATCGACCGTCTAATTTGGTGGACATGCTTTGACCTTGACACACACTTCCACATCTGGGTCATACAGCTCCACACGCGAGCAGAAACACAGCATACACATGCGTGTTAAAGATATCTACTTACCATAGCTATGGTTTGAACAAATTTCTTTTTTCCCCGCCCTCTCTAATATGACATATATAAAAACAAGGCGTTTAGAGGGAAATTAAATTGATCTAAACTGGAATTAAATCTACGGTAACAACACCAACAGCAGTGCAGCACAGGCTTTTTGTTTCTTCCTAGGTTCTTGGAGTCACCTCTGCCACACGGAGAAAAGACCAAGTGACTGTAGGGAAAAAAATAATCAGAGGGCCACTGAAAGTAAATGATGGCTTTGTAAGTCAAACAACAGTTAAGTCTCAACAACAGCAGCAGCAGCAACAGGTAGTTTGGTGTTTACAGATGTAGAGGCTGTAATGGCTCCCAGCTGAGGCTGAGAGTGGACCAGAGAACCAAACAGTGGTTTTCCAAACACGAAATCTGGGTAAGAAAAAACAAAGGTTGAAAAACACCCTTACATCAAATTAATTCTTTATTATTTTTCCTATACAATGGGTTTTTCTGCTCTCTTCATGCTCTGTGCTGACAAATGGATGGCAACTATGAGTGAACGAGGACGCCTCCCGGTCAGTTCACATCTCTACCTATTTCTACCCCTATTTTATACCCATCACTAGCTATAAGCATCACAAGTTAAAGACTCCAAGTGAATAATTAAGTGTCAAAAATAAATAAATAAAAAAACAAGAGAAAGAACAGACAGATATTTCATTCATTTTCACTTTAGAAAGTGGAAATGAATGAAATATCAACAAGAATTGCATCAAGTATTTCAATTAACCTAAATGAGCTCAAAATAAATACAAGAATATTTGAATAATTTATTTAAATATGTGGTCTTTTTTATGTTCATTTTGAATTCACTAACTATAATTGTTTGTGTTCCTTAGAGAATACAACTTTTACTTTTTTATTGACTGAGACTGCTCTGACTTCCTCCACAATCCTAAAACATGACTGTTAGGTTAACTAGTCTTTAATTTATCCTTATCTGTGTGTGTGGGTGTACATGTTTGTTTGTTCTGTGTGTCTGTGTTGCCCTGTGACCGCAGCACTGACTAGAGCTAAAGTGCAATCCTTATCATTCCTGCAGACACATGCAAGTCATCCAACCCAAGTGCAGTCCAAGTGGCTTGTAGCAAAAGTAATAGTAAAAAAAAAAATAAAAAAATGCCTCTCAGACTCCATTATTTTCCTGGCTGTCATCCAGAATGTGGATATGTTTCAGCGTTTAGCGAGGGGAGATAAAACAAGCCCACACCAAACCCTTTCTGTCAAATTTCCAAACGTGCTTGATGATGATAGCTGCAGGTGGGGAACGCAGCTCTCTGGAAATCTCTTTGTTTAATTTCCCAGGCTGCCCGCCTGCCTGCGCGCCGTCCTCAGAGGATATGTTAAATGTGCTTGGCCTGGGGATGTTTGATTTCTCTCTGCTGTGCTCTCTTCCATCTGACAGATTGGAATAATAAGAGCAGCTAATTGGAGAGGCTGCTCGTATGCTGATTAGATGTAATTTTTTAGAAAGAAGCGTCACCCTCCTACTATCCTCAGCGTTAGTCTCAGCTTCAGGTTAAAGAGTGCAGTTTCTTAGGTTTTTGAAAATTTGTAAAAAAAAAAAAGAAGAAAAAAAGAAAGAAAGCAGATAAACTGCAACAAAATGTACTTTTTTCTCTCTATATAATATGTGTTTGTGCAGCATGTGTGCTCTCCCATTTATCCAGACTCTGTTTAGTGCACATTAGCTGGCTACACATTTCCAGTTTCTACTGCTTAGCATCATGACGCCTTTTAATCCGGAGGAAAATCAATGCCTAATAACCTACGAAAATGTACAACTGCTGTTTTAACACTGCCAGAGGCCTCGTCTGCCTGCCTAGGGTACTGGCTTATAAATACTACTGCGTTAGCATCAGAAAAAAAAGCACAAACAGGCTAAAGTTTCAAGTTACGATCAAGCTACAAGGAAATAAGAAACACTTATTTTCCACTTTAATATTGGAGTTTGTTCATCCATCAACATACTAAAAATCTGACAAAATTCATTCAATGATTGAATGACTGGAAACTGAAAAATGTTTCCAGTCTTTTCCTTCTAGAATAAAAGTCATACTCAAGTAGCATTAGTAAACAATAATATTCTGTGTGGATGTTTGGAAGACGTTTTGACTGTCATAGCTATCTTAATGCTTTGCAGTTCTTAAAACGAAATTTGCCATGGAACAGAATGACTTTGGAAATGTTGAGAGCAGTTTGGATATGTTTTGTAAATTTCAAGGTAAATATCTATATTATAGGGAGATTGTCCTTTTATGCTAATTGTGCTAACTGCTAACATGTGATGCTAAAAACAGTTTAAAATAAAAACTCAAACAACCAATTGTCTTTGTGTGAAGATAATAAAACGCTGTGGCTGCTCTCTCACACACACAGTGTAGCAGTGGCCAGCTCAATCTACAATATCAATAATATCTATACCAAGTTGATATCAGTATCGGATCGATACAAACGTGGTAAGATCGATATTTCAGTTTCATATTTTGTGTTGTAGTTTCTCAGTTCTTCCTTAAAGAACACTTTGTTTTGATTTTGCTCTCAAATTATAATTATTTTTCACATTTAGGGGAAAATTAGCAAATTATCTCTGTTTTCCTATTGTTTCCGTTTTTTTTGTTAACATGTTACTAACATATATTGTAGACACCTATAAACCTGTCCAAATTCTTACCTTGGTTTTAACAGAGTAACTTAAAGGACAGACCACAAAAATATCTAAGGGTCAAAAGTTTGATATGTCAGACTGAAATAATAAAAAAAAGTATCTGTATGGGTATTGCTATGATCAGCGATATTTGCCGTATATTGAATTGGGATCAGACAAATACCAAAATATACAGTATTTATCACTTCTAACACAGTGTGACTTCACCTCCACTACCAGTTCATGATTACTCAATATACTTACACTTGAAAAAAAGTGCCAGTCTGAAAATGCCAACAACGAATTTGCGACTCATGTCCCACCAAAGCGGTTCTTCCAGCAGCTTCTAAGTTTGTGTTTAGCGAATCTTTCTGCATAGATTTATGCATGTATGATTTGTCTCCATATTAGCTAATCGGACCTTTAGGTTATTAATGGGATGGACCGTCACTGGTGATGCTGAGCAGTTAGAGGTCTGGATGTAATCAGGCTCGGATAAGTGCGGGGGCTTAGTAGGCAGCCTGGATAGGAGTCTAGTAATGGCCTCCATCAACCCGCCTTGCCACTCATCACGTACGGCATGTTAGGAATAATCTGCAGCACTCCCAAAGCTAAACTTCAACATTTGGGATGAGATTGTCCTCATTTTTGTGTTGTTATAGAAACTATAACATGGAGGTATTCTCCGCTTTGCTCCAGTCATGCCAGCTTGCATGAACATCTGCAGTTTAACCCAAATGTGTATCGTCTGTGTTGCATCATCCACCTCGCAAAGTTTCATCTCAATATTTTAGATAAAATACCAGGCTTTGACAACTTTGACAGCTCTTTGGAAAAATCAATTCTCAGACTGGACTGAATCAGAGCCTTGGGGTGAAACTGGGAAGAAGGCCGTGTGATATTGTTGAAAGGAAAACAAGCGAGGCGACAAAGACTGGAGAACAAATGAGTTAGAGAATGAAAGAAAGATGGAGTGACGTATGCTTTATGTGACCAGCCAGTAGCCGGGTGATTGATGGTAAGAGAACGAAGGTGGATATATTATTTAAAATTGAAAATGTGATGGCCTGCACTGTCCATTATTGTTATTGTGGGTAGAATAGTTTGGGTCATGGTGCTGACATTTTTGTTCATAGAATGTTGTTAAGGAACTCTGACGTATGATAGATGGAACTGTATGTAGCAGTCAGTTAGCTCCATTAATGCCATTACTGTTGATATATTCATCCTGAAGTCCCGTTGACATTTAATTATGCTGCAAGATAATTCAACAGATTAATTAATACACTTCTACTAGAGGTGTGCTGATCGATTGGTCACCGATCATAATCGGCCAATTTACGTGAAAAAAATGTATGATCTCTTGATGCTGATTACTAAAATCGATCACATGCATCTCACTTTGCAGCCTGTGTGTGTAGCTTAACTCCTCTTTCCTTCACACCGCACCAGCGCACGCAACAAATCTTGAGCAATGTAGTGAGGAACTTCAACGCTCAGAGTGAACGGGGACGTTTGCGTGTTGGGACAGAAAATTATCTTGGGGGTGAAGCACGTCAAAATGCATCAAGACAACAAATCTAATATGGCATTAACTTTGACAGAGTTTGGCTATATCGAGGCTCAGTGCAGGAAAAAAAGACATACGGAGCGGCCAGGTAGCAGGAAAAGCAGCGCACAACTACCAACACTCACCCGGATTAGCATGACAGTCAGAAAGCTAAACAAATAACCCAAAAATAATTTAAGTCAACGAGCTGGCAGTGTAAGACATTCGCTCTTGGACAGCTGCTACACACTACTTTCAGCTAGCCATGCTCTCAGCCTGTTTTGATTTAGTAACTCGGGATTATTTAATTTTGATGCAACCTGCATTTGACTTTGAATGAATGTTTTCTTTTTTACCTGACATTATTTGATATAGGCAGTGTTATGAGATTTATTTGACTCATGTATAATTTATGGAACTGAGAGCCTTACTGTTAAATATTATTTAATTGATTGCATGTTTTTCAGTGGTCCTTTGGACTGAGTAGCTGCTGTATTTTGCTTGCAAGTATTTTGCATGTTTTATGACTAAAGTAGGTGAATTTATTGCCAGATCATTTTTCCATTTTGCCAGATCATATAGTAGCATTTATACCTACAGCGAAAAATTAACAGCCAATCCAGGTGATTAGCAATGATCGGCCCTCATGAGTGATCGGAATCAGAATCTGCAGCAAAAACCTCATCAGAGCATCCCTAATCTCTACATATAAAAATCATTCCAGTAACTGGTAATTTCTATTCCCAAATAATTTCAAAAGGCACAATCTCGACTTTCACATGAAATGTTGATTAAACCTGGGATATAGTTACAGAGGTATTCTGTATGGAATACCTCTTAGAAGAAAGCAAATGGTGCTAAACAAACAGATTATTTACCCTATAACATAAATCATGCTAAAGTGTCTGTGAGGAGATCCACAGCCTTCCCGACTTAAATTGGCAGTCAAGAGTGTGCACACAATTCTGAAATTGAGAAATTATACACGCTCATTTATATGTCTGCGCATCCACATTAGAGTGGATGATGTTTCCATTTATCTTTAAGGTGTTTTCGCTTAGATTCGCATAACATTCTGCGTGCAGTCGTAAACCGGCTTCTCTCCATCCGTCAATCAAGCGGTTGATTAGATCGAAGTGTCAGAGACTAAACAGATTACGCCAGTGAGAGGCAGGCAAGAAAGCAAAAACTGTTGCTTTTAACTTCATTTCCCCAAACAGACTTCTCTCACTCTCAATATCTCCACAAGCGTTCACATAAAAGTAATTACCGGCCCTGTTTTATGGGATCAATCGTCAAATCAGTCGTCTTCTCTCTACAGCATACCTTCAGAAAATCTGTAACTAAATAGATATTTTATAGAATGCTTTATAAGGAGTCACCTCTTTAGATGTTTTACTCATTTCTTGCTTTTATCAATCATAATCAGCAAAATTTGCCTTTTTCTGACATTAAAACTTTACGCACACGCAAAAACAATGTTTAATGTTAACGTGAGAACAAATTTCTACAAAATAAGGACATTTAGATATAAAATAAGCCACTCACTACATACAGATGATGTCCACTGAGAGACTACAGTCTCTCAGTGGACATCACTGAGGCATCACTTGGCAGTACCACTGTTTAATTAGGTCAGTCACCTTAAACAGGGGAACATTTAAGCAATCACTTATTTATTGTTCAACATGTTCCTATGGTTCTACTTTGTAGAGATCAAAGTAATGACTAGTGAATTTTTTGGACATTTTTGGTCAAAAAAAGCCACATTTTGTTGAACACAATTGATTTATAAAACAAATGAGGAGGTTTTTATAGATGCTGCATGTACTATAAAAATACAATAATTGTACATTCTTTCAATCATCTCTATATAGCATCTAATTATTTTTATTTTATAGTGTGGCAAAGAGAAACCAAGAATCCAATCAATAGCCTCGAAAAAGGTTCCTCAAAGTGAGCTAGCACTTCAGTATAATCCCTTCTGGCAACTAATGGAAATCAAATATAAAAATAAAAATGCTTTTAGTTTCGGGGGGGAGGGGATTAAAACAGAAAAAAGTCACTGATGTAATGCCATTTATCTAGGAATAATACACTTTGAAGAAATGTTTAAACAGAAAATAGCCTT
This sequence comes from Girardinus metallicus, assembly GCA_903067095.1. Classification (NCBI taxonomy): domain Eukaryota; kingdom Metazoa; phylum Chordata; class Actinopteri; order Cyprinodontiformes; family Poeciliidae; genus Girardinus; species Girardinus metallicus. Next base: position 13,950 of record CAEGAE010008151.1, on the reverse strand, counting down.
CAGCGAGCATTTAACTTCCACTTATAAAGCAATAAAGCCAATCTGCATCACTTACATGTTTTATTTTATTTTATTCCCTCATTTAAAGCACCATATGCAATTTTTTTTTTAACAATTAGGTTTTGTTGGTAGTTATATTAGCAGAGGAACCTGTGAAAGACAAAGAAAATGTGTTTAAATAACTTTGCATATGGTTAACTTTTTGAATAACTTTTTGTCGTTCTTCCTCATGTTCCCCCAGCATGTTGGGCAAATCTGCAACAATGACATTCCTGATTTCACCCCTTCAGGCTCTCTGTTGCACACGTTAACGAAAGTGTGCGTAAAACGGCCGTGACTTATGTTGTCAAAGCTTCCCCGCAGTGCGCTCGTCTAATTGGCTGCGTCTCTGTGAGACCAATCAAAAAGGGCAGATAATTGGAGCAGCGGGCAGCTGGACAAGAGGTCACACAGGACACCCTGAGACAGACAGATTGTTCTTCTGCCCGCTGCTTTCTCTGGGTCTTTTTCTGGTTTCTCGGGGTGAAATTACATCCTTCATTTGGCTGCTGCAACATCCATATGCCATGTCTCCTTTTGTCTCCAGTGTGAAGGAGCCGCAGTGACGTTCTCATCCTTTCTGAAGCACGTCTCGGGGAAATGATGCGTCTGTATTTCTGCTTGCAGTCTTGGGTTAATTTAATTGATACCTGAGCATCCAAATAGACTTTTTTGTTGTCCGTTAATTTGACTGATGAGGTAAAAAAAAAAAATAATTAATTTTTTTTAACATGATAATACAATGGAGTATTAGGGAAATTGTAGATATTTTTTTTTAAAAAGGTGGAAAAAATTCCACCTTCAGAAATTAATCTCAAAATTAATTTCTGAGATTCATTCTGAGATTAACCTCAGACATTGTCAATAGAAAACAAAAACATTTTTGAAGAAACTCAAAACTTTTGAGATCGTCAGACATTTTCTATAACAAGGCATGTTTTTGATGAGCCAATAACCATGATATAAAAGCTCACAAAAGTTGGTTTTATATCATACTGCCCCTTTAATAATATACAGCCATACTGTGGGCCAATAATGTACAGACCTATTCAATAGATCAGATTATTAAAGCACATTTATTCCAGTAAGTCTATCACCAAGGGAAACCCATTGTGTAGATTAAAAGGACAAAGACTGATATTTTCATGATAATCTTCTAATGTCAACTTATAAAAACACAACATTTACAATTAGAGTATTACATCAAACTAATAAAAAACTATTTCTGAAAACAGAAATGTGGGCTTAATGAAAAATATGTTTATGAAAAGTAAGTCTGACACTTTTCATTCAAAACGTTCTTTTAATCAGACAAACTAGACTCACTGGGATGTATATTCTAACTTACTGAATATGATTTTATATGTTCTTCTAATGGGGACAAATTTCAGCTAATCAACATTCCTAAATCCACATATGAGGCAACAGTATCTTAAATCATTTCACCATTTCACCACACTGGCTTAACACGTACGTAATGGAGGAACTGTGTTCTTTTTCTCCAGCTATTACGCACAAACCGAACATTTCTGTCCAAATTGGATTTCTGCAGCAGCACCACAAAGCTTCCGCAGGGAGAAAGCGGAGGAGTCCTTGTGATTAAAAGTATGGTTTTGGGTGTAACAGGCAAGTAAAAAAAACAAGGAGTAAAATAAGGACTCAAACGATAATTGCTGCAGAGAGAGTTCATGCTGGCTTATTGTGATTAACTTCGCCCATGTCTCGCTGCTACACGACCTTCTGCAGAGACAATAAGATTAGCTACAGCGGCAGCCAGGCCGAGACGGGTCTGACCGAGCAACATCTGCTCTCCTCTTCCTGATTTATGCTCCACACGTCACAAAAAACAAACAAACAAAAAAAACTCAAAAGATACATCCGGGAAGTGTTGTGGTCAACTTTATGAACTGCTTTTATTTTCCCAAACTCTCACTGAGCTGAAAATTTAAACAGAAAGGAAACCTTCCCATATGGAATTCACAAGGCAGCATATTTCTCCTTAAGCAGTTTAGTCGTTTAAAAAGACTTCACCGTATTCGCGTGTTTAGTATGCAACTGGGGCCTAATGGTTATATAAACTAATTCAGACCAGGCCCAACATGTATAAACACAGTAAACGCCTCGGAGCATAACACAGCCCAGCCTGGCATAACCGGCATGTTGAGCACATAATCCCAATGACAACACGGCACAAAGGAGAGTGGGATTAGAGGAGGGAAAGAGGGAATAACAAAAAAGGAGACCAGGTCTGCGATGGAGAGAAGAAAGGAGCTGAAGAAGAGATGGGGGGAGAAGCGTTACCATGTGAACGTGTGAAGTTTTTCAGGAAACATCAACAATAATGAAACAATCCTGTATCCATGAGATGTCCAGTTCAAAACTGCATATTTTTAAAACACAACTTCCAAATGTACAAAGTACAAGCATTTATGTTATTACAGTCAGTAGAGGTGTTCAAGACTTCATATTCTCCTACAGATCTGATACCAAGTTAAAAATGGACAAAAAATCTAACAAAACAACAGAAATGACAAATAAAGTGAATTATGAAATCTCTTTAAAAAGAACTGTAATTCAAAAAAAAAGGCTAGCTAAGACCAAAGCATCAGACCGAAGACTTCTGTCATCCAGTTTTTAGAAAGAGAGAAAAGTGAAAAATGCTAAGTCATGCAAATAGAAATTATTCTCCAGCCAAAGAAATCCTGCTCTAATGTATATTTTCACATTCATTTACTCACTGTGATGCCCTGAATCCCTCCATTCGCTTACTTTCATTGCACTAAAGTAAGAAAGTAAGAGAATGAAGTCAGACTTGCCAAATGGCTACGATGCAAGCCAACAAAATATAAAATAATAATGAAAAAAAAACGACTGAGTGATCTCAGATTGACTTCACACTTTATTTTTTTCTTATATTCACATTGGGAAGTAATTCTGTCAGCAGCTAAATAGCAGGAGATGAATTAAGTTATCGTAAACCGTGCGGCTTTCACACTGAGTAAATCTCTAGTCAGAGAAAACAAGTCAAACATCTTAAGATGGAGTGTGCTTGAGTGTACATTACTTTGAGTTCCCCCACTTTTAAATGAAATTGGTTTCTTTTCCAGTCGTAAGCGCATTTGCACTGAGTACATTTCAACCTTCACTTCCCCAACTTAAGATGCCGGAGCAGCAGTGCTTTGCATGTAAATCTCCTAAAGTTTAAGCACACAGCCTACGCTCGCTGGCTTGCTCTCTGTCTGTCCTCCCTTTTTTTATTACACCAATACACACACAATCTGTCTCTCTCTCTCGCTCTCTCTCTCCCTGCCCTCCACAAAAACACTCATGCACAAAGCCGAACAGCAAAACCAACTTAAACTTACTAGAACTCCATAACTTGATTTCCCGTAAATGCACCGTAGGGCGATTCTGAAGCGAGTCGCTGGCAGAGGTGCAAATTCAAGAAGAAACCCACACAGTCTGTTCTGCAGACAGCAGAATGTCTCAAATAAGACACGCAGACACCTACACACTCAAATCAGCATTCAACTGTCTGCTAAATAACTATAAAAACAGCCTTTTTCACTTAAACACCCAACATCCTGCTAAAAGTGAGCAGCAGACTCTGCTGCTCACTTTTGAAAAAAGCAAAGCAGAAGGTCTAAAGATCATAGTTAGCTATAGAGTCATTTAATACGACAAACTCTCATTTCCTACTGTCACCTTTGCCCTTTTTTCACTAATTATCCCTGTTACTTAACCTCATCTCAACATGCTATACATTCATGCAAAAAACCAAACAGAATGTATTGATTCATTTTGTGCTGAGACAGACAATGAGGTAGAGCTGTTGGGCCATAGAAACAGAATTTCCTGGGAAACATTCAGGAACATAAATTCTGATAATTGAATCTGCAGGCGAGCAAAGAAGCTATAAGTATGTTTTCCACAAACTAATTAATTCAGTAATTTGGGCATCAGCATACAAATGCCATTATTTTGTCTGGGATGACATTAAAATTCGCAACAGTATCTGTGTTTCCATCTCGCTGTCTTGCAAATTTTGACCAAAACTTAAAAATATCGCAAAAAAGCTAATGAAGCAAAAAAGCTATTAGTGTGTTTTCCACAAACTAAGTAATTCACCCTCCTGTCCCATAAGACCATCATGAGACCCAAAATAAAAGCGTGTTATAGAGAAGGGTCAAATAATTTTGGCATCAATACACAAATGTCAGTATTTTGTGAAAACGTTCAAATTTACAAAAGTAAATTTTGTAAATTTACAATTGAATTCCATCCAATTGTAATAGTATATTAATTTGGTCACACAACAACATGACCACAGGTTGGTAATTTGGTTGAAGTATGGGAGAGCATTTGAATAGGATTAGCTTAGTGCTTCTTCTGTGCCTACATTATTTCTTTATAACTAAGCAACCGTTTGCTAAAAAGGATATATTCAGAAAAAAAAAAAAATCAAACAAGTTTATTTGTATAGCACATTCCAGCAACAAGGTAGTTCAATGTGCTTGACATTATAAAAACAAAAATGTGAAATCAAAATAAGATACTACGCAGCCACAGTAAGTGCTTAAAATGTATATATAAAAAAAACCACTTTAAAATGATTCTACTCAGGATTTTGCCTTCTCTGTCTGCCAAAATCAATCATGTATTTGTCAATTCCCCATGCCAAGTCCTTCAGCTTGTCCTTTGTGCGTAGCATGTGGAGTCTGAAAAGCGCCGCGGTGCCACGTCAGAGCGGCCGCCAGAATCCCATCTCCCACCGGCTTTCTGCTGATACTGTATGCAGATGTCAGCAGGAAGGAAATGCCCCCGCTCATTTCTCAGCCCCAGAAAATGGCACGGAGGCAGCCCTCTGGTGGGAGTGTGTTCATGTGTGTGTCATCATCAGTGATTTTAACGGATAAGCTCCACATGCCCAACAGCAGCGCATTGTGAATCACCCATCAGGACACCTGGCACTCCACAGCTCGCAAAAAACGAGGCTGGCTACATGCATCAATGTCAACGTCCACACATGCAGGATGTGCGTTCGGGCTGTGCCGGCCTCTTCCTATGGTCGAACCGCATATTGTATCCCTTTCACCTCGTCCTGCCTCTGGCTGGACAGTGATAAGTGCCTCGTTCTCAGTCAATGCGAAGATGTGAATAATGGATGAAGTACAAGTTGTGCAGGACCACAGCAGAGGCACTGCATGATGAACATGGACACAAAGAGAGACATGGCAGGAGCAGCAGGAGTCTCAGTTAGCCATCTTCCACCTGTCTTCTTCAATTCCATTTTTCATGTCATGCCATGCTGTCAAGACAAATCAGTTATTTTATTCCAAAAATAACAAAATTCAGTCGCCAGACAAACTAATTCCGCTCGGAAAATTATTCTCTCTAACAGCCCGGAGTGTTCTCGCACTCAGTCGGCTGGATTCACTGTTTAGTGCATTATTTGACCTTAAAACCACTCGCACCATGTCGGCCTCACACAGTGAATAAATGAGCCTGTCACCTAAACGCAAACACACATTGCTCTCCGTTCCCCGTAGGTGGTACAATCGTGCCAACTCCAATTCCTATAATGTTCTTCATATTTTATGTTGGGATCTTTTTTTATTTTTTTGTTTTTTTACCATGCATGAGTGCGATGTACACACGTGTGCTTCACTGACTGAGTCTGAAAGCAGTCGTGGCATTTTGTGAGGTGTTTTGCAGCTCGGTGCCAGTAACCTGTGGGGGTATTTGCGGGTGTCTGACTCCTCTCTGGCTAGTTGTCCAGCAGGGTTTCCTTCAAGGCTCAGAACACACTCAGTGACCTGTGCTGTTGTGCTTGACTAAATTATAAAGGCAGTTGTGAGTGTATAGAGGAGGCAAACATCATTTTTAGTATATAGAAAATGCATTTTGAAACTGAGGCCTAGCCAGATATCTGGGAAAACTAATACATGTTTATGTGTTTTGGCCTTCCATCCACACAAAAATTTTTTTGCCACGCTGTTCACAGTTTTAATCCATTTTGACCAGAAGACAGAACCAACTCTCAACCTTATCAGCTCAGTGTCACGTACAAAACAGATTGATGTAAAATTTGTTTTCCACTGAGCACTTTACTGTGCAACACCAGGAATGCATACGCTGTCGTAAAAATGGACCTTTGAGCAGACGTCTGCTTTATGTCTGCCTCGAGAACACCTGGTCCTTGGTGAAGCATGCCCCACTGTGTGGCAGCCTTTATTATCTCATTTTATCCCAAGGCACTTACAAACATAGCCTTCACCAAGGCATGATCTGGGCATTTTAAATTTCTGAGTTAAGTGTTAAAGTTCTATATAATTTATATAAAAGGTGAAAAATGTTTTTGTAATGCTAGCCCCACTAACTAGGCTAATCGCTAGGGTACTTTAAATAATTTAAAACACCAACTCTGTTATCATTTTAGTCAGGTATTCCATTAACACTTGTTAAAAATGCCGGGGATAAACAGCTTCAATGCTTTTTAACAATCTTTATTATTATATTCCAGTTTTTCTTCCATAATCAAAGTAACTGGAAATGGCTAATTTTGTTAACCCTCGAGAAAAAGTATGACACACACTAATCGGTGTGTGTCATATTTATGAGGTTGATGAGATTTTCTTCACCTCCCTTCAGTCATTTTTTGCATTTATTTTTATTTCATGCTTTTAATCACATCCTATCTGGAAAACTAGAATGTGGCCGTATAATGAAGAAACTCCTGGACTCCCCATGAATCACTTCAATGTTAGGAACAAGAGTCGTCTTCTGGACACATTAAAAATTTTTGATGTGAACTTTGAATTTCTTCTGTTTGTATGGATGTGCGAATGACCATGAAAAAAAAGTGAATTACCAAATCCATGACATTATGAAGTAATTCCTTTGGGCCTTTTCAGACGGTTTGAAGTGCCCTCTTCTATCAGCAGAAACAAATGCATCACTTTTATGAATTATGTATTTGCCACATCAAAAAAAAAGTCCCATGATTTCTGAACATCATGACTCATTGCTCTTGACTAATGCTGCACACTTCCCACTAAGATTGAAATTGACCATTTCAGTGATGTTGTTATTATGCTTAATGACCTTTCTAAGAAAGCAGACATTTCTTTTTTCAAATACATTTCATAAGAAGTTTCTGATACAAAAAAATCTCAAAAGATTCCTTTTGTGGCCTTTCATAATTGTTTTCTTTTCAGGAATGTTGATGTAAAATAAGCTTTTTCTTTCCAGCAGTTCTGACTCGTTTGACTCAGAAAGAGATTTTATGCTCACTCAGTTTACGGTCATGGCGTATCCAAAGGATAACTGGCAAATAGTCAAACTTTAAACCGAAGACGCCACAAGACAACGACCGTCTGTCCCCCGTGGAAGAGAAAGTCATTAAAGCTTCTCTACTTTGCTGGTTCCCATCAGGTCATTAAAGATTAGGCCTTGTCCTTTCACGCTTATATTTTACAAAAATTAATAAAATCAAAGCAAGGTTTCTGTATCACAATTTTGTTTCAAAGTGAACAAAACTAACACTATATTTTAGTGGTATCACATGGACCTGATGGACTACAGTAATTAGTATATACTGGAAGACTCTTGTCTGAAGTGCTCAGTGATCACTTGGTAACTAATGTCTAGTTAAATCTAAAACCATAGTTCATACTGTTAGTGTGCAGGAAGAAAATGCCATCATGACCTAAACTGATCCTATGTGACTGTCGTGATGGAAACACACACTTTTTTCTGGTCTTCACCTTTTGTCCTGGCTGTTATCAAAAATCATTACCTGCCAGGCAACTCCAGAACTTAGCGTCTTCGCCCAGCATGTCTTCTTGCACAAAGAACCCATTTCATATTGTTTCAGTGAAAAGGCGCGACTCTCTGAGTGAAAGAAGAAAGAGGAAAAAAAGGCTTTTTGACCTGCCAGAGAGAAACGGTGAAGCTGCTTTCCTACATGTTCACTTTCAATCTGACATGAAGCTTTTGTCCACAACACAGATTTCAGGAAAAGAAAAAAAACAGCTTAGAGGGAATAAAAGAAAAGGACATTTCTCATGGCAGCTGGTGTGGTTTTGACATAGATATTCTCTGTTCGTACAGCAGTCTGGGTTGGTGGAGAGTCTTCTTCGGAGTATTTCCTGCTCTGATCCTAAGCAATGACAGGCGTCATTTTGATATGAGAGACACGCTGACATCTATACTGTGATAATAGTTGATGTTTGATAGCAGAAAGGCTGCTTTCTCTTGGGCAACATGCCCAGCTGGGCTTCCTGAAGCTACAGTCATGTTTAATGTATTCTTTACCAAAACAAACCACTCTAGTGCTGCTTGCTTTTAAGTTTTTTCCAAGATAGTTCCTTTTCCATCCATGTGTATTTTGTTCTTTGTTCAATTATGGTCATAAAAACCTCCCAAAGGGTTATTTTTCTTCTTCTAAATCAGATTTCTCACACCATTGATAGAGATTTAATCTGTCTTTACAGCTATGCCTGTTTTTTATTTTTTTTATTTTGATACACAGTTCTTCCTATGAATTTTTACAACGCTTCTATTTCTGAAACACAGCAGCATCAAAAACACTCAGTTATTACCTGGGACAATAGATTCTTTTCAGAGATAATTTTGAAGGAGCAATATTTACAGTTGAGTCCTAGGAGGCATCCAAATTCCTGCTGCAGAGCGCAGGGATTCAAGTTTTTAATTAATCCTAATGCAAGCATCCCTGCGGGTACTCACACACGCAACCACACCGCCACAAAACACACACATACACAGAATACAGCGTTAACATTTAGAGTGGAAATCTCAAACTCCGCATAGACTCGTCTCTGAGAAGGTTTGTCAAAATAAAAATGTCTACGAGTTCGGATAAATCTAAGATGATGATGACACGGACATTTACATCATCCTTAACGTGTTTTTCCTCCTCCAGCACCAAAGCTTCCATGAATCTACACAGCTATTTGTGTACATAGCTAATGTAGGATTCAGGATTATGTGTGAATGTATTGAGAAACTTCCTCGTTATAACAACATATAAAATAGAATAACAAAAAATGTTCTTGCTTTATAGAGTTTTGTGTCTCGCTACAATGAGAAACTTTCACATAATCGTCTTGTTTTAACGAGAAAACTTTCTGAGAAAGAGATACACTCCTTGACCGATTTCCAAGCTCTGGAAGCTGAATGTTTCCGCAGTTCTCCAGAATCTTTCAAAGACTGGATGTTGACCAACAAGGGATTTTATGCAGATAATGCTGAAATTTAAAATTCAGGGCAGTCGATTACTGGTAGTGTCTATTTTATTTTGTTTTTATTATTATTCTCTTCCTTGTGTTGTTCTCCATTTTCTAGACTTGTGATCAAATATTTCCCATTTAATTTGCAGTGTGTTTTATCCCATGAGAGGACTTACGTGTCCCTAAAAAGTGAACACCGTTTCATGTTTAAAGTTTAAATATGTCAATTCTATTTTTTAATGGGGTCAATTTGTCCTGAGCCCATTAAACTCTCAAGGCAAAGTAGTTTTACTTTATCACTGGCTGAAGATCTGATGTAATGCGTGTCAGATTTATAGCTGTTTGATTCTATGAGGCTCATTTGTCAGATAAAATTACCTTCTGAAAATGCCAACCTTACAGCTTCAGTGGTTCCATTTTTGTTAAAACTGTTTCTATGTCCTGACAGTAGAATATGAGACAGAACATAAGCTCCTCAGTGGTCCCACTGCCATCTGTAGAAATGCACCTTTCCCTCTCAGATACAACCAACCAGAGCCTGGAGGAAGGTCTTAAAGCTGTCAATAAAGCTTGTGTACACATTGCTCAGACTCTTCCCACTCACTGCATACCATATTGCCGCTGTACTGCAGCTGTGCTACTCACAGAGAGACAATGTAACGTTACAGAAAAGCTGCCAAATTCACGAGTTCCCATCCGGCTCCGCTGTGGAGTGTGTGTGCTTGTTCAAACTTTCAGGCAAAGTTCATTCTGCTATGTTAAACATACTTTTCATTAAGTACACTTTTCTTCAACAAAATGCTTTTTATTGTTTGATGTAATATTTTCATCCTAAATATCTGTTTTGATTAGGTTGAGCGATAAAACATCAGTTAACAGAAGTAAAGGCTCGAAAACATCAGCCTGGATGTGACTGGTTTACATAATGCGTGTCTTGGTCAGTTACATTCTAATTTAATGATATGAATGTTTATGACCAATACTGTGCGATTAAATCCTCAAAAGTGCAGGTGTCCAGTTAGACTTAAATGTGTAGATATATTTTGATTGCTTCTTTCTAACTGTCAGGAATCCTCACTTAGTCACTGCAAGCGAATGGTTGTTGTGTTATATTTATGACTACTTTTTATGACACAGATGAATCAACTGCAGCTGTCACACAGCGTATTTCAAAACGTTAAAGGCACAAGGAATCAGATTAAGAAACTGGACAAAGCAAAGAAAACAGACCGTTTCAGGAACCGCTTTTAAAGTTGTCAGTAAAAAGTTGATATTTTAGCTTTGAGAATATTCCAGATCAGCCTCTTTGAAAAGAAAAAGGCACACAATGCATTTTTCAGCAAATGATTTCTTAAAAAAAAAAAAAAATGTAAATATCTTCTAAATAAAAGAATGAGTATGAAAACAGGTGAGTGGAGAAGTGAAATCAAGCCAATAAAACGTGTTCTGCCCCTCAGCATTTAGTCCGTACTTGTCCATGATCATGATTCCAGCTCACAGCCTCATTGATCCCTTCGGCGAGACCTGCAGCTAAAAGTGTTTGCCAAATTGAGAGCATTTCTGCTGCTGATTGGCTTTGCATGAATGCAAATGCACATCCACACATAAATGACGCTCTCTGCAAGTGGCCTTGCTTCCTCAACTGATGAATGCCTTTCCAGTCCTTGCTGTGAATATATAAATTCACAAGGAGTTGCGTTTGAGCACACGTTTATGAACCTGGAATGCAGTGAATCTTTACATAAAATTCATTCAAACACATAGCAGGTTGGCTTTTCAGCAGGTTGTGATGTGAAATGAATGATTTTCCTCCTGCCATTGCTGCCTTCAATAAGCTGTTTTTTGGCCATAAACCTAATGTAGCGGTCATGCAGAGTGACTGCCCTCTAATATGGAAATTCATAAGCCAAAATGGCACACGGGGACCATCAAAACCAGGCATTCCCTCTGGTTCTTTCTCCCTCCTACTCTTGCTTCCCCCTCACGTCATCCATCCCCATCTCTTCTTGGATAGCTGAACAGAAAAACACAAATGCGTTGGAGATCCTCCTGTTGGACAAAACGGTTGTTCTTTCTTTTGGCAAACTGGACAGAGAGACTCCAACTGTCAGCGAAACTTTTAGCGAGGATAATGAGCTCAGGAAGATCTACTGTACTTGAAGGTGATGCGACCACAGTTTGACTTACAGAGTTTGACTCAAATGACTTCAAATCTGTTTACATTTAAAACACTAGCTTGGCTAGCACGCATTTGATTTGATTAGCATGGCCTGCTACTGAAAATGTAACATGAGCCAGGAGTACAAAACCACTGAAAATAGTGCTTTTATGGACGAAAACAGGTAAATCAAAGTCAACACTTGACTACATATCAAAGACAAACCATCGACCAGAAAGTTTTTATATTGTAGCATAAGACCTGGCCAATAAAACAATAGCAATATATATTTCAAAATAAGTTTTACTCAGTAGATATATGTGGAAGGGTCAATATAGTTGTTGCGTGTTATTGTTTATGTCTACAATTTTGCACATGGGCACAACGCCGGAGTGCAAAAAATCTATTATTTTAATTGCCATCCATAGCCGTGTTGCCGCGGTAGAACAATTCTGTTAGCTAAATGAAACCTGGAGATGTAGGTTTTACTCATTTAGTGTTGTGTCCCACAGCAAAGGCAAAAATAACACAGAAAACCACTGAGGAACTCAAAATCACTCATATTCTTATTTTATTTTTCTCTCTGTGTTGGCTATGCAACACCCACACTCCCCGCCAAAGCAACCGACAACAATACCACTAATACATCAGGATTCGATACTCAAAGATTTCTCACACATTGAACACAACATTCACTTCGTTACAGTTTTATGTTTTCAGACTGGATGTTTCTTTTGGGATTATTAATAACTGATCATCTGAACACAGCGGCGGTTGATTAGCTAATTAAACACCTGCTCTGCTGATGATCTCTCAGTGTGTAGGTTGCCGAATTCTACAGCACCTCTACATGCTAAGGTTGTAAAAGTGAAGCTAGCATAACTGTCCTACTTAACTCTCCTTTCCTATTTCTTTTTAAATTAAAACTTTTTTCTGACCTGTGAAATAGGACACCCTTAGATCTTGTTGTCTAATTGTCATAGTGTTGACAATTAGTAGCAAAGCACAGCGCTTTATATATCACACGTATATTTGTGATTTAGCCCATTATGTTGTTAACCTGAGAGCTAAAACCAATGGTAGTCATTGTCGGCAAGACATTGCCTGTGAGACGTGAAATTGCAATGTGTCTATAGATTCTGTCTTTTTTCATCTCTGTGAAAAGAATCATACATGATCAGACACAAAGACAACATTTCTTTACCCAATATGGCCCAGTTGGGATGAGCCCTCCTGTTTCTACTGGGATCCTGAAGCTCCGTGGAGGGGCTCCCTCTGCCCAGAATAGCCTCTCTTGCCTGGGACACTCTGCCCTGGGCAGCCCCTCTGCCTGGAGCTGAAATGGCAGAGCTGCTCCATGGTTCCCCACCCTCTGTAAAAGATGTGCCGGCTAAAATTCACCAGGGCTCACAGAGAGGTCAAGACACCAAAAGAGTAAAAGGGAAAACCCACAGGTCAAAGGGGTTCGGGGGAAGACCTGACAGCAAAATAGGAACAGAAAGCAATTCGTCAGGAGGAGAGAGTAACACTCTGAGTTTCTGTTTTTTCTTTGTAAGTAAAAGGTGGCAGAAGGTGAACAAAGGAGCACAAAGGAGCACGATGTGTTACGGTTTAAGGTTACACAGCAGGAAGAAATCCAACACACGCCACAGAGGAGAGGTGAAGAGAGAGGAACTTTAGCCTGTAACACCATCAGGGAGTATAGTTCCTTCTCGCAGCAGACATAATGAGGAGAGGATCTCAGTGCTTTAATCAACCACAATCACAGCAGCTCTGTACCTGCTCAGCGCAGTCTTCCACAACCAACACAACGGCAAATTAGGAGCCGCAGCTAAAGAACAATCTGAGCACTGCTCGGATAAATTGCCAATTGACAAACTGCACAATCCAAGTGAAGATAGATCACTGTTTAGACCACTTATGTGTGAAGAGTACACAAAGGCAAATCGATTGAACAGTCACGCTAGCCTGGCATGAAACAAGCAGGAGAACAGAAGCTCTTGAAGTTGCTCTGCAAATTGGGGGCGCGTAGTTATAGGTTTTTAGTTAGAGCAATTGTTATAGATGAAACAAATGCAAATTTATGTATCAATGCCCTCATTTAACATCTTTGAGAGCAAAAAGGCTGGCTCCGAACAAAAGCTCATCTCAGCGTCTTCTTTTTTTGAGTATTAGTAACAGTGAGAGTGTGTGTTGAGACCTTATTTGTTGTTCAGGCATGTTACTGCTCCATGATCAAAAGAGGAGGGACAGACTGGGAGAGAAGAGGGAGAACAGCTATGGGTTAGTTAGAGACGCTGCTTTCATCAGCGGTGCTCAGGCTGTTGACCCAACATGAGCACATGGGACAGTTTGTGAATTCAGTTTTAATCAATTTGATCACAAAAAGTGCTGGCAAAGAGGGGGACATTCCCACTGCCTCTATTTTATGGAACTAATAAAATGATTCATTTATATGTGTGTATATATATATATATATATATATATATATATATATATATA
>CAEGAE010008148.1:0-10213 GCA_903067095.1 Girardinus metallicus | reverse complement strand
AAGTTGAACAGCGATGTCCGTCCGTTTGTGTGTTCCAACTCCTGACATGTGGGATCCAGCTTGAACCCAGGGACATGTGAGAATTAAAACGAGCCGGGGGCTTTTACATTCATTTAATTCTCAACACTTCCAAACGTTTTCACACCCCGACCTGAAACTTCTGCGTTTTTCCTGGGATCTTATGTGACAAACCAGAACATCCTGGTCCACTCTGACCAGTTTCATCTTCCTGCTAAAGAAAAGTTTCCCCACAGCATGATGCTGACGAAATGGAGCTTCACCCGGCTGAAGAAAAGCCTTCGGACTCATTTTGTTTTTTATCGAATTCTCAGGACAACCAAACTGAGTTTCCACTGACTATAACCGTGCAAAGTGAAATTACAAGAATAAATCTGCTTGTGTGATTTTAAGTTTGTTTCTTGTTTAATAGAAAACACAGTTCGTCAAACGGAGGATTCACAAATCTAATCTTGGGTTTGTATTTAAAAATGTGGAAAAGATATTTTATTGTCTCAGACCAAAAATCTGCGACAGAAATCAGACTATTGGACCTGTGAAGCACGGCGGTGGAGGTATGATGGTTTGGGCTGCTGGATCAGAAAGTTCACCGAGTTATAATTATATGAATGAAATATTTCCCAGTGTGAGTAAATCTTCTTTTGTTTGACTTTGGGTGAAAATGATCCAGATCTAAATATTTTGCAGTAACTTTGGGTTTGCCTTCATTCTCCCTGCAGTGTCTCCGTCTTTCATCAGCCTTACATCGACTGCGCCGCGTCTCTCCGTGCCCCCGGGGGCAGGAACAAAAGCCGGTTGTTCAGGACGGATCAGAGCCGCCGCCGCCGCTCACCGGGGGAAGGCGCCCAGGAGACTCCGCCCACATCCGGTCAGATGGTCCACCGGCAGAACGGAGGCGGCGCGCCCTGCGGGGCGGCGACGCTCGCTACAGAACCCTGAGACTGAAGCCGCTGCGTCTGCTTCCTCATATGTTTAAACATCAGGGCAGTGAAATATTCCTCAGTGAAAGTTTTCCAGAACATTCACCAGGAAAGCAGAACTGACGTTTCTGACCCGGTTCAGGTTGAAAAAAAGCATCAGAACCGGCAGATCCAGAGAAAGATTTTCTGTTTTTCATTATTATTTATTACACTTCCTGAATTTGTCTCCAGCTCATCCTAAACCGTCTCACTGTGCAGCTGAAAGTGACAAATGACAAATAAACTGGGGTCAAATCCGGGGTCAACGACCTTTACGACCCCAGAGCCGTTTTTACCTCCAAACAAACTAAACTAAATCTCTTCAGACAGAAGCAACATCATAGTTTGTGTTTATGATGCCAAACTTTAGATTTTAAACTTTAAGGCTTTTTTTTACTTTAATAGGAGAATAAAAGTTGTATTTGTTTTCAGCTCTGCAAACTGCAGTGGGGTTTTATGCGTCACGTTTCAGCAAACAAATTTGGCTTCAGTCCCACTTTGTAAAGATATTTTAAATAAAATATATTATGCGTAAAAAAAAAATGGAATTAATCAGATTTCCTTCTTCCTGTGAAAACTGGAACCTTTGCATTTGTGTGTTTCTGGTACAGCCATTAATCTGACGCACAGCTACATCCGCTAACAGATGATGAAGCTGCTTCTGAGCGATCTGATTGGACGCTGAAAATAATATTGTTTGTTGTGCTAAAAGCAGTTAGCCTATCAGCGAAGCTATGCTAACCTTAAGTAGCATTTCAATGCTAATGCTAGCGCCCAAATTATAATTTCTAAAAAAGGATTTATTGATAGAAAAACCAATCAGATGGTTTAATAAGCTGAAGAACAAATTAAAAACTACAATTTAGCAGCAAAAAGGCTTTTGAATGAAAATGTTGCTTATTTTGCTGATGGTTTTTGATTAAAAGGAGATTAATTAATTACAAACCCGCATTTAACTTGATTAAAACTTTAATCGAAACCTTTCACTAAAGCATATAAAACTGAATTTATTGATGTTTTAACATGGGGAGCAACAGAAAGCTAGCATTAGCATCTTCCCTGTGAAATACACAGAAACGAAGCTGAACTGAAGGATTCGTTTGGTTTACAGAGGGAGGGTCTGATTGTGCAAAAGTTTTAATGCGTTTTATGTGTTAATGTATTTTTATCTGTTAGAGCTTCAACATGTTTTAAACATAAAAATATCTCATAAATGCTATTAAAATGGAGTCCTTGCCTAAATTTTTATGTCTTTTTCAGGGTCTGCCTATTTTTTTTAAATTGTTGTCTGGGGCTTTAAGGCCACAGAATATCAGAAACTCACTTCCATAAAGAGAGATGGGGGGATTAGGATCACTCTGCTCCCAGCACTACTACTGGGAGAGAATGCGAGGGCCTTGGTATACTGGCAGGAAGGTGATGCTTCTGTCTGCAAAGCCCTCTGGGTGGCTATTGAAAGAAGTCGTGTTATAAA
Source organism: Girardinus metallicus (assembly GCA_903067095.1). Taxonomy (NCBI): domain Eukaryota; kingdom Metazoa; phylum Chordata; class Actinopteri; order Cyprinodontiformes; family Poeciliidae; genus Girardinus; species Girardinus metallicus. The sequence continues at coordinate 7,762 of CAEGAE010008148.1, read as the reverse complement.
CAGTTCTCTTCTGGCACTTCTTCTCTCAGCACCAATATCTCCTACAAATAGTGGAGTAAATAATTTGCTTGTTTTAAATTGTCTGAAAATATGGAAACAAATTAAGATATACTGTAACTTACCAGAGACCTCAGTTCACGCCCCAGTTTACCATAACCACGCTTTTCCCCCTTCACTATCGGATTCATCATTTAACAATTGGAGACTAAAAGGCCTAACTACACTGAAAAATGTGTATATCAACAAAAAGTTTGCTTCATTTGCAATGTTGAGGGACTGTTTCTCTTTCCCGGATGCAGATTTTTTTCAGATATTTGCAAATTAGAAATTATGTTCGAATTAACATTCCGTATTTTGTATCTCTTCCAGAAGAAAATAAGATATGCAAAATGTTGTTGGGCTCTCCAGAATCAAAAAAAATAATTTCCAGCTTTGTTGACGTCTTTGCAGAGCAAATTAATTTTGCCCCAGACTCCTGGAGGGCTGCGTGGGAAGAGGAGCTGGTTGCAGATCGGGACTGAGGATCTGCAAACCTCACAGAACATGACCTGAGGATCAGGTCATGTAAAGCAGCAGTTCATTCAGTTCAAGGTGTTTCATAGACTCCACTATTCTAAAATGAAGTTGCACAGAATATTCCCCTCAATATCTTCAAACTGTGATAAATGTAGGTCCGCTGACGGCTCCCTGTCTCATCTGTTCTGCTCATGCCCCGAACTCTCTCAATATCGGTGTGACATGTCCAACTGGTTCTCTGAATCGGTGCACGTTGGTTCCAAACCCCCAGACTGCACTGTTTCTCCTTCACCGAGGAACCGCAGCATTTCTATGCAAACGACTGTGGGGTATGGAATGGTATTAGTTAAGAAAGTAATATTAAGATTGTGGAAAACTGACAAGGTTCCTCAGTTTATAATGAGGTTCAGTGATTTTACTGAGATTCTCCATTTGGAGAAACTGCGGTATGATGCTGTGGGCTCCACTAATAAGTTCTGTAGTATCTATCATCTATCAACTCTGAGCAGCTTCCCACAGCATGATGCTGCCACCACCGTGTTTCATGGATGTTTTTATGACTTTATTTTTGTGTTTTTATGATTTAAAGCACTTTGAACTGCCTTACTGCTGAAATGTGCTACGGAAATCAACTGGATTGATTGATTGATTGATTCTTCCACATGTTCTGTCACTTAAAATCTGATGAAACGGAAATAACGTTTGCCCATCATAATCTTTCCTCCTGTGTTTATCTTCGGCGGTTCGTCATAAATCAGGTTTGAGCTGAAGGTGTGAACTTTGACCTGAACAGTTTAACGTCTTCCTTCCTGATTGGCTCCCCTGCAGCAGCTCTCAGTTTCTCGGCGGCTGAAACGTTTGTGAAGTTATTGACGGTAACTCGGCCGTCAGACTCATTCCAGCCTGAATCTCCGTCAGGTTTTGAATTATTGGTTTTGAATGTTCGTGTGTCGCATCGATCTGCTGTCTCCTCTCTCTCTAACGTTCCTCTCCCTGCTAGGACGAATTTTCCTCCACATCAGCAAGAAAAACATTATCCGAGAAAATAAATGGTGAGACAATTATCCGATGAAATCATCCGTTTCCTCCAGATTCTGCAGCGTCCAACGAACAAAATGTTTGTTGGATCCGACTCATCAGAAGAGCTGCTTACTGCTTCCTAACACAGAGCATTGCTTTCATAATCTGATCTAACTGACACAGGAGGACCAGAGAGGACATATCTGAGTTCATAAAAAAGATTATTTTGATTAAAAATGATGAACTTTTTGTTTTATTGAGCGCACCAGAATAAAAGCCACAGTTTGAAGAAAAGAAGGAAAATGACATGCAGACTGCAGGTTGTTTTGTTTTGAGTTTTTTTTAAAGAAATGTTTTACTATAAGGATTTGACTTTATATTTTCTCCCTCACTTTATCATTGACACTGATGTCGAATCTTTATTTAATTTTCTTTTGTGTCAAAACGAGGGCCGGACGATGTATCACGATACGTTTCATATCAGTCGATTTTGATGATAATTGATTCGTTTTTTGTTTTAAATATCTGAAATATTGCCAAATTGCAGTTATGTTTTTCCTGTTTTATCCAAACTTTTATTGCATGTTGGTTTTGTTTTTAAGCAGTTATGAGACACGGTGGGGAAACTTGGAACTGCTGCTGCGCCAGTTACTCAACACGTTGTTGCTAGGCAACCAAAGAGTGAGCGAGTTGATGCCACCAGCTGAGCCGGTAATGAGGTGGAGCAGCTCAGGCTTTTCCTCTGCCTACGTCTCCCAGAATGCTGTGCGGTTCTGGGTCAGAGTTCAGTGGATATTCTGTATATTGAATGTTGGATATTCTATCAGATGTAATGTTTATTGATATTGATCAGGTGTTTATTGTGATTTTTATTGTTAATGGTTTATTGTCCGTCAAAACGTCCTGAATGTAAATCTGAGAGCAAACAGAAAACTTGGTTTGTTTAGTTTTGTTTACGTGGCGGCTAAATGTGACTGGGCGCTAACGCTAGCTAAAAACGAGACACCGATTTTTAAACAGCTAAATTTCAATCGAATCGTTTGCTAAAAGTCTGACTTCCTGCCAGAACTCACCGGTCCAGCCTGCGAGGCAGCGGCAGGTTCCTGTCAGCGGGTCGCAGCCGTCGGCATGGACACAGTCGCATCTCTCCCTGCAGTCCAACCCGTAGGACCCGTCCTGCGAGCAGAACCAGGATGACACGATGAAAAAGGTCCAGAACCAACCAGAACCTGCTCAGGTTCATTCATTCAGACCCAAACGCTTCAGGTTTTTATGTCTTTAAAATTCAAACATAAAGAGTTCCAACAGGTCTGAACCGGAAGTGAACTGCGCCGCTGAACCGCCATCTTGGTAGGCAAACGCAGCACCAGCATGGATGAACCGCAGCTTCCAGAGCAAGTAAAGAAAGTACATTAATACTCCTGACCGACGCGAAAGAGAAAGATCAACAAAATCGTTGCTGTCAGGATCAGCCTGTAGCTTGTCTATTGTTGTCATAGCAACTCCCTAACAACTGTTAGTTACAGTTACCTACCAAGATGGCTGTCAGCTCAGAAGGATGTTCAGACTTACGGGACAGAGGAGGTCGCAGTATTCGCCCCTCCAGCCCGGTGAGCAGGTGCAGGAGCCGTTGACGGGGTCGCAGGCCGCCTCGTTGGCGCATTGACACGTCTGGTTGCAGCCGGAGCCCCAGGAGCCGCTGGAGCAGGGGATGGAGCAGTCTACGCCCTGCCAGCCTGGGGAGCGGAGACAGCGGCGCCCGTCAGGCAATGGGTACCTGACCACTGCTCAGCAGCAGAACCAAGGCTGCAACGTTAATATTCACTCCAAAAACAATCAGTTATTCCTGCAAATATTCCTGAGTGACATCATGGAACAAACTGGGAGCAACAAGCCGGAAAAATGGGAAAAAATCTGATTTGCCCTCAATTTAACGCCACAGAAAACAGCAAGATCAGCGAAAAAATCTAAAACAGTACAAATATTAAAAACAGTTGAAGTTCATCTGGAAGAATTCATGTGATGTGAGTTTTGTTTTGTCATTTTGTTCCAGCTTTGGATGCGTTTTTGACTTGGATGTGGAAAAGTTCAAACAAACAATTATATAAATCCTTCTAATATTAAAGTGGTTTCTTTACTTTAACCTCCAGCTTTAAAACCAACAACTCAACTTCCTTTATTTGACTTTTTGTCTGTTTATTAATGCTTTTACTTCTGAAGTTAAAATAATTAATTTAAAATATGAAACACAAAAAAGGGTTAAAGAGTCTGTGTGTAGATTTAAACCAGAAACTAAAGTAGAAAGAAGTGAAATCTGATGCTTTAATGCAACAAATCCTGTTTGTTTCTGACTTGGTTTTGCGTCAGATTAGCTCTTTGACTTATGGCCTAGTCAAAGCATGAAATTAAGCATGCTGTTCTTGCTGAAAAACCCTCCAGTGTGTTTAATTTAAATCATTTCAGCAGAGCAGAGCGGGGTCAAAGTTCATCCACAGATGGTACCAGCAGGCAGCAGGTTGTTTCAGTTTGAGCTAACGGTTGGTTCTGGTTGGTTCTGGTGTCGGTTTATAATCCGACCAGCTTTTCTCTCTTTGTTTACATTCAGCATCAGAATCTAAATTTATTTATTATTCATAAATTCACCAAGCTGGTGTCTGATCACTGATGTTTTCTCCTAATGTCTCTGTTTTCTGCAAAACTTCAGCAGTGAGATGTAACTGGACCAAAAGCAGGCCAGAACCAGCACCCCCTTTAATTACCTTTGTTCCCCATGCAGAATCTGAGCCACGTTAATATTTAAACAGCCAGATATTAAAAGACAGAAACACAGAACTTAATGAAAAGTTCTGGCCAACATCAGAGCTGGAACTTGGTGCAGGATGCCGCATTATTGTTACAGAAACATGTTAGCGTGAAGCACCCGGCCGTTTGGACTCAGAACCAGAACCCGGAGGGAAACCCGAGCCCAACCTTCTCTGCAGATGCAGGAGCCGTCCACATGCCAGCAGGAGGCCTCGTTGCGGCAGGAGCACGCGGCGGAGCAGTTGGCGCCGTGCAGACCCGGCGGACAGCTGATGGAGCAGTCGTCTCCCTGACAACGACAGAAACAAGGTTATTAGTTCAAAACATTTCAGCAACAAGGCGCTTTACGCCACAAAAACATCAATAATTAGGAAATAAAGATGACATTTTGTCAAACGAATCATTAAAAGCATCAACCAAACATCAGATATGCTGGTCAATGTTCCACCGGCTGCGTTAGAGTGAGAAAAATCCTGTTGCTACAAAGACATAAAAATATGATCAACATTTTTCTACATGTTAGGATTCGGCTTGCTGTCTTTTTTTAAATCTGGGAAAAGACCGTTTTCTGTTTCAAATCTACAACGATCAGTAAAATATCGTGTTCAGTTTGTTGTTTATTTAGGGAAACATAAAAATATTCAGCTTTTTGCATTTGTAATTTAAAAAATACTAAAGTTTTGTGGCCTCCATGTGAAAGCAGGTTGGACGGTTTTAGACTGATGAGGCGTTTCCTCCTCCATCGTCTCTCAGTTAAAACCCATCCAGGCTCCTGGGGGCGTTTAGTTTGCTGGCTGTGATGTGACAAGCAGCGAGGGGAGCTGCTGGCGGCCGCCGGCGCCCTGCAGAGCGCCACGATGCGGCCGCAGCATCAGCCTCATTCCGGCCCGCTGCTGCATTGATCAGCACCTTCATCGCATAAACTCTGTTAATTAAAGCTGCCCGCTTCCAACCTGCTGCCTTTAAATTACTATTAATCTAATATTCACAAAGCCGGCCGGCGCGCGCAGGAGAGGACTTATTAAAAAGTTGGTGAATTAAGGACTTTATAAAAACTTTGGTTATAAATAACCTGCATGGGCTCAATAATTAAAGCCATCAAGGGACGACAGGTGACCTCCTGCAATAATTACAGACGGATCAATAGATCCTGATATTTATCATCTAATCAGGACTTTTCACAGTTTCACCAGGAAACAAATTAAACCCACAGACTTCTGGGTAATAAATAAGTTAATATTTTAACGCTGTTTATCTTTTAATTAAAGAGCAGCATAAGTGAAAACGCGTCCAGCTCGTCTGTCTGCGGCTTATTGTGTCTCACTGATGGATGTCCCCCTGCAGAGGCTGCAGGATGTTTCTGAAAGGTGCGGCAGGTTAATGAGGACGTCCGTCTGTTCGCCTGAAAATCTGAGGAAAACATCACTAAATTAAACGCCGGACAGAGACGAACAACGGAGCATCAGGGCCAGACGGAGAGGAATTTGTTTTATAAGGAAGTGCAAGAATAAAGTCGTAATATTAGCAGAACAAAAACACTTTCACCAGAAGAAAGTCATACAATTACTAGAAAAGTCATTTTAATGGCAGTTAATGTTCAACGTCTTAAAGGATGAAACATTTCCTTACTTTTAAAATTGGTACCAAAGAAAAACTTCACAAAATGCTCAACGTTTCTCATTTTAAATGTACTTTCCATGTAGAAGTTCTCATTACTACTTCATTCTACTGGTATTATAACTTTATTCTGATTCTTTTAGTATTAATTTTTCTTGAATTGGCATGAATTTGTGTTTCCATGCTAGCATGCTAATGTTAGCATAGCATTTCCAGAAACTGCCCTGAATGAGGACAGAAAAATGAAATTTTAGACCTTTGTTGACTCCTATATTTGTTTAGACACAAAAACACTAAAGTTTCTTATTGTTTAATTTCATTAAATCTACTCTAATGTGGAATCAGCCTCAACTTTAGCTTCTTATTCTGTCTTAAATAACTCGGATCAGCACCAGAAACATGCTGGTCCGGAAATCGCAGTGTTTTTTTAAACATTTTTTAGTAGTATGCAAATTACACACACAAAAAAAGCAAGAACAGGATGTAAATCTTTTCAGTTTTAAGTAAATTTTGTGTTTTTTCTGACTTTAAACTCCTGGCAAATAAATGCTGAAAATATTTATTTCCAGTTAAAAACGAATCAATCAGCAAATTAGACTCAAGCAAAAGTTAGAGAGAAGCCGACCTTCCTGAAGGATCAAAGTTCTGCGATTCGTTAAAGCCGGAGACATTTAGAGGCCGACTGAAGGAACTAACAAGGCGTCTGCTGATGGAGGAACAGAGTTTGGACCTCAGGTCAGAGGCGGCCATGTTTACAGGTATCGACCCGACCGTCCGAACTGGTGACAATACTCCAAATAAATCCCGTTTAAAGCCGGTTCCTCATCCACACCGGCAGCTTCCAGAGCTCCATCAATTCTGTGTCAATCAATAACTCTGATAAACCAAACACACATTCATCTGCAGCGCCGTCCTGCTTTCATCTGCTGAAATCTCTGATGTTCTCGGCCCAATTAGAAAAGCTGCGGCGGCCTCTGTCCGGCCGGATCAGGCGGCGCCGCAGGCGGCCGGGGACCGCGGGGCCCCGGAGGGCCACACACTCAAAACTAACCGCCAATCACTTCACAGCTTTTCACCGAACGTCAGAAACGCAAAATAACAAGCTCAAGGTGATTCAGCCAACAGTTAATACAAATAAACTTTAGTGTTTTATTAGGATTTTATGCAACAGAACATAAAAATAGTTTAACTAAACATGATTCATGGTTTTAATTTTTAAAAACGGGACAACATGTAAGAATGAGCATTTATAAGTAACTAAAATGTTCATTTGTGTGTAAATTTCCCCTTTGATGTTAAAACACAAACACTGGATAAGAAATGAAACAACCATAAACTCATGTTTACACATAATCATTGTTCCCAAGAGCCAGTTTTTAAAATGTTTTCTACATGAAATGAGAAGAGAATGATGTTGCTCTGAATTATATTCCAGTAGACGACGTAGCTTCACCCACAGCAGCTAAATGGTTTTCAAGCATCAACAGCAAAAATAGTTCTTATTTTTAGTCGGTTCTTCTACTGTCAGATCGGAGCAAAGTGTTAATCTATAGTCAGCTTCTTTAGAAACCTGGACTGTGGATGCTAACATTAGCATTAGCTGCCGCATGTTTAGCATTGAGATGCTACTTTAAGCTAGGCTAACTCCTCAGTGTTTTCCAGGGTCCAATCAGATCGTTTGGACCAGGGGAGCTCGATTCGTCGAAGGTCCTGAGTCGATCTCTAGGTGTCAAACTGACGCCTCCAGAACCGAGACCAGAACTTCCTGTTCTGACCGGTGATCAAAATATTCACTAAGATCCTGAAC
>CAEGAE010008145.1:0-10180 GCA_903067095.1 Girardinus metallicus | reverse complement strand
CACACACTCACACCTAGGGACAATTTGGAGAGGCCAATTAACCTGACAGTCATGTTTTTGGACTGTGGGAGGAAGCCTGAGTACCCGGAGAGAACCCACGCATGCACAGGGAGAACATGCAAACTCCATGCAGAAAGACCCAGGCCGGGAATCGAACCCAGAACCTTCTTGCTGCAAGGCAACAGCTCTACCAACTGCGCCACTGTGCAGCCCATGTAGACGACATACTACCCTGAATTGAACTATAACATGCTTCGGATATATTGAGGAAGAATAAATATTTTAAGTAATTTTTTTGCCAAACTGTGTCTGATATGGATTCCTCCAAGTTCATCTCCCACCTGTCTGGAGGTTTCTGCCTGTTAAATGGGAGTTTTTCCTCTCCACTGTTGCTTACATGCATGCTCTGTTTGAGGGATTGCATTAAAATCAACAACACAATGCAAATGCTATGTGCTTATTCAGGAGGAGTGAATGTGGTGAACCTATGAATCGATGCAATCTGCTGGGTTTCATCCATTGTCTTACATACTTATCCCTAGAAGGGCTGCGAATGGTGCTGGTGGTGCCTATATCCAGCGGTCAACGGGTGAGAGGCAGGTACACCCTGTATGGTCAACCGTGGAAGGATGCGAGGTCGGAGCAGTGGGCCCTCACCACCATTTTACCTTTAAGACTGATGCATATTTTACAATCTTTAGAACGATGTCATGGTTTTAGTAAAGCTACCTAGTTTTACTGGGTGACATTGCTCTAACAACAACAACTGGCTTTCATTTCCTGTTTACTTAACTATAAGGATGGCACGACTCGGCCCTCACATAAGAACACCAACAGCAAGAAAACCTGTAAGTGAGAGGCTGCTGCGTCTTTGCTATCTGCTGGATCTACAGCAGGCTCCAGTACAGCAATTGGTTACCATGACAACGTTGGACGCAGGCTGGTGGTAAGCTATTGTTGAACAAGGAGCTACACTGATTTAAGGTGACCCCCTCCGCCTTCAATTGTAGTTTGATCTTCTTTATCTGAAAGAAATTATTCCTATGATTTCTTATTTAAGGAGAACTGCAGTTGGGTGTTTTTATGTGTTTTATGGCATATGAAATGACACCCCGCCTTTTATGTGGGCTGCATATTTCATAAATAACCACTGTTTGTAATCAGTTCTGTGTCCTTGGAAATTTTTAAGGATATATTTGAATTTAAGAAGTTTTAGTGCATAGGACCTTTTATTTAAAACAGCACATTTGCTGTCTACAATGACTTTAGGTCTATTAGTTTCCCCTAATTACAATTCAGAAACCATAACAAAAACAAAAAAATAAAAGAACAATGCAAAAACATCAGTGTATTTTCCCTGTTTCTTGCTGCAGAAAACAACTGTGTGACTATGTATCACAATGACCTTCAGTCACAGTTTTAAAAACAATGAGCTTGGAATTTAAAGCTCTCCTAACTTTACAAATCCATTTATCATCTGGAGGGTGCCAAGTCTCCTTCCTTGTCTCTCTCTCAAACACACATAAACATAGAGGCCAATGCTGGACTAAAGCTAATTATCATGCTGCAGAAGCTAGACAATCAGCAGAGAGTGTGACAGAGGACTACATCACAGACACAAGGCAATGTGTTTAGCATTCTTCATCATTCCTGTTTACAATCACTGAACAGAGGTATAAGCACTACTATATACTGACAATTTATTAGAATTTTTCACTGACACAGTTGTGCATCAGTGATGAAATTGTATCACAATTCCACTACCAGTGCAACAGCACATTGAGTTCAAATATTATTGCTGGATTTGTTGTTACAATCATTCTAACTGTAATGTTGGAACAGACATTCCAGTGATGCATATATATACATCATTTTAGTATTTTAACAGTGCCAAATACTGTACCAAAGGCACAAGCAAATCTTTAAATGACAAATGCTACAGATTTTTTTTGGGACGGGCTCGGGGGGAGCGTTCTGTGTATTATTACAATATCTAAAGTACAGTAAAGTTGCAAGGATTTTGCAGCAAGAGTAAGATTTAAGAAGTCATACTGACTCATAATGGTCATAAAACTATTGAAAAACTTTAAAAAGACCACAAATGTAGTCTATGCCAGTGGTCCCCAACCTTGGTCCTCAAGTATTTCGACCCTGCATGCTTTAGATGTGCCTCTGTTTCAGCACACCTTATTCAATCCCTGAACAATGATTGAATAAGGTGTGCTGATTGCAAGACAGCTATGGGGTGCTGCTGAAAGCATGTTAATCACATACATTGAATATGTGTTAATCACTGCCCTGCTAAAACATGCAGGACTGTGGTACTTCAAGAGCAGGGATGGAAACCACTCATCTAGGGCAAATGGTTTCACACACCAAAAGCCAACATAAATAAAATTGTCACAGATATTGTTACTGTGACAAAATCTGTTCAAAATAATGTTTATAGTTAAACTACTAAAGCTGACTGTGTAGGGTTAATTGTGCTTTCATGATAATCAGTAAAAGCAAACTAAAAGACATTGAATGAAAAACATTACATTTTTAGCTTACTGCACAAAATTACAGGCTGCAGGATTAAGCAAGCCTCGCACTCGATCTGTGTAGCAAATCTCTGTAGTCATGTAGCTATTGTGAAACAACCTTAAGGTTAGGTTAAAGTATGGCATGGGAACCAGAAAATTGTTATCAAATGCTACATCAAAGTTTTGTGAAAAGGCTCCAAAATGAAACAGGAGAGGACAAAATGAGGCCAACCATGCAAAGACAGAAACAAACTACAGCGGGGACGAGTGGAGCTCCAGAGAATGTAGCAGTGAGGGATACAAACACAATACCCCAAATCAGCTTGAGATCACAATCAGAGTTGGGTAGAGAAACCACAAACTGTACTCAAATGAGAATAAAATTACTTCAATGTAATTACTCAACCAGAAGTAATAAGTAGACATCCAAAAATTGCATTAGTCAAAGTAAAAAATTATCTGGTAAAAAGACTACTTAATTACTGAGTTTGATTATAGCATCTGCTTTAATTTGTAAAAATCATTTAATTAGATAGGTAAAAACTATGTTTTTTTTTAAATTCATGTATCACAAAAAACTAAATAAAAAGTTAATAAAGACAATAACTTTATAATAAAACATAAAATGAAGACAGAAGAGACATTTACAATTATAAATAATTCAAAACATAAAACCTTTGTAACCAGTACTCAAAACAGGCAATGTATATACAAAGCAATACTTACAACAGGTAGTATATACATATGCTGCCTGTCTGGTCAAAAGTCATCACCAAAAACCAGGCCAGACACTAATATTTCATTGGAAGCTTTTATTACAACATGCCTTTGTTGTGGCATGGTTTCAATACTGTAATGTCAAAAGATTTCTGGCCAATTCATTCTGCGTGAATTTCTCATCAAGATCTTGTATTGATGTTGGGACAGTTTGACCACTTTTCAAGCATATTGTTGGAATTATGATGAGCTGTTATCATTCTTACATTGGTAATATTAGTCTTATATTAATATAGATTCCATTTAGGAGTGTTGGCCTTTTACTGTGTGTTAAAACTTTTGACTGCTGTGTTGAAAACTTTTGACCCACTCTCACTGAACTGATTGTTCCCTCTGCCCTTGCGGGAAATCGCTCTCAGGGGAAAGGGCTAGATGACCTGTGTGTAGATAAACTTGCCTTTTCTTCCTATCTCTCTCTCTTGTTTAATAAAAGACAAGCTCTAGCTGGAAGACGTCAGAACGCTCAGTGAACGGCTTGGAGGAACAGTTTGCTGAGTCTTCTCCTTTCATGAAAGCTTGGTTGAAAACTGTTACGTTGTCTGTGGTTCTTTTATGTAGGTTCAGAAAATACCTATCACATATCCTACAGATCTCAACAGAGTTAACATCCAGCCTCTGTGGTGATCAGTCTGTGTGGGAAAATAATGTCTCATGCTTCATGCACCACTCTTTCACAATCTGAGTCTGATGAATTCTGGCATTGTCATCTTGGACTAAGTCCATTGATGAAATACCCTGCTAGCCAGCTAACCACATTATTTGGATTCATGATGCTGCTGAACATCAACCTGACAAACTGCAGCAACCCCAGATCATAGCACTGCCACCACAGGCTTGTATAGCAAATGGTAAATGGCCTGTACGTGTGTAGGACTTCATCTAGTCCACAGAACCCAAATCGCTTTACACTACAGTCATTCACACACTGGTGATAATGAGCTACATCGGGGAAGACTGACAGAGAACACCAGGCCTTCTGACCACCAATAGCAAGCAAGGTGGATGAATGGACGCTACAATAGAGACATATGAAGCCTGGGTTTGAAGCAGCAACACTGCAGTTACAAGATAAACTCCTACCACTGTTGTCACAGTCACCCCACATAATTTAAAGATAATAAGATAATAATAATGGACCTCAATATTTTTCTGTGAACAATTTCTCTGGTCAATGCTGGAGTTTACATCAGACAAACAATAAAAAAAAGAGAAGAAACAGATGAGTTATTGATTTTTCTCCTCACCATTAACATGATTGTGTGAATCAATACAATTTCAGAGAAGTTCAATATAGCAGAGCGGTTTAGAGGGTATTAAAGGCAGGCTTTTACTCACATTTTCTGTCATACCTAATAAGGTTAATTTCCTGACCCATCCATCCTTCCATCCTCCCTCCCTAAGTTTAACTGGGAGCTGAGAAACATCGTCCCTCCAGCATGTCCTGGATCTTCTTCTGGGTCTCCTCATGGTGGAACGTGCCTGGAACATCTCACCAGGCATCCAGGAGACATCCTAACATGATGCCAGAGCCACCTCAAGTGACTCCTCTTGATGTGGAGAAGCAGCAGCTCTACTCTGAGTGCCTCCCAGATGAACTGCCTTGCCCTAGAGCAGGAGTGCTCAAGTCCAGTTCTTGAGAGCTAAAATCCTGCAACTTTCAGATGCGTCCCTGCCCCAACACACCTGAATCAAACGAATGGCTTGTTACCAGGCCAGTTCAGAGCTGATCCCGGTCTGTTGGAGTAAGGATGCATCTAAATGTTGCAGGACGGTAACTCTCCAGGACTGGACTTGACCACCCCTACCCTAGAGCTTCTCTAGAAGAAAGCCCAGACCTCCTATAGAGAAAACTAATTTCATCCAGTTGTATCTGTGATCTCGTTCTTTCGGTCATGACCCAAAGCTTATGACCACAGATGAGGGTAGGAACGTAAACAGACTGGTAAATCGAGACCTTCGCCTTTAGTCTCAGCTCTCAGACTGGTACAGCACCCGCTGCACTGCAGATGCTGTACCAATCTGCCTATAGATATACCAATCTCCATTTTTCCCTCATTCGTGAGCAAGTTCTTGAGATACAAAAACTCCTCCACTTGGGGCAGAATGTCCTCCCCAACCCAGAGAAGGTACTCTACCCTTTTCCAGCTCAAGACTATGGCCTCAAATTTGGAGGCACTGATCTTCCTCCCTCATCCTGGCCATTTCACACTGTGAACCGCTGCAGTGAAAGCTGTACATCATGACCTGATGAAGCTAATAGGACCACATCATCTGCAAAATACTGGTTCAATATTCTATGACCAGGAAGAACACCACACTGTTCCAAAGTTTGACTGTCCGACATGCTCTCCTTTCCAGAATAGACCTTTTCAGGGAGGCTAAAGAGTGTGACCTGTCTCTAGTTGGCTCACACTCTGCGGTCCCTGATATTCAATGGGGGTGGGGGGCACCTTCCGGGTCTACCAATCCGGGGGAACTGCTCCCAATGTCCACCAACCAACACAACCCTACATCCAGAGCCTTAAAGGTGCATTATGTAACTTTTTTGAAGATATATTATTTTCATTTTTGTTAAAAATCTCATTATATCCTGGAAATAGAAAATGAGAGAAATAATCTGTGAAAAAAAATCAAGTCTATCTGCCTCTTTCCATTTCTCCCATTTGAAAGAATATGCCACTCCCAAACAAAATCAACCAGTCAGAGCTATGAGGAGTATTTTTTGCACATCTCTGCTCGACAGAGATGTGCAAATCAAGTTTATCTACTTGATTGGCTTTATTTTTAATTAAAAAAATAACAGTTAAGATACAATTACAATACCACTGGCGATAGTGCAAATATAATATAACACACTATAAGAAAGTTGTAGCCAGATGGTGATTCATTTTAGCATTATCTGCTAACTCAACCTCAGATAAATATTGTTTTATAACACCTCAGCACTGACAAATGTCTGCTATATCTTTTATTGTATATAGTTAGTTGCAGATTAATTTTCGTGAGTAAATATTGAAAATGCAGTAGGAATCTGTAGCCTGAGTACCTGTGGTGACTTATGTAATGTGAAATAGCAAAATAATTTAGTGAAAATCATTATGGTTTTCTGGTACTGTGCTGGGCAATGAATGCTTTTTGACATTCTGTCTGAATGTTCAACAATGCATGGGACATGTATTACGACTGTCAAATAATACAAATGCCAACAGAGAAATGTTGTGGAAAAAAATGCATCCACTACAAAATATGTACATTTTAAATTTTTTAAAGTAAGTTCAAACTGTTATGTTCATTTTCTAGTTTAGGACATGTTGATAGATTTCTGCACCATGTCATAGGAAAGAACGAGTGGCCCTTGGATGCCTGTGAGCATGGTCCCTGGAAGAAGCACAGTGATGAGGGGGGATGGAGAAGTTCCAGTTGTTCCAGTTGTCCCAATTAGTTTGAATTATCCCAGATTCTAACTAGAAAGCTGTTTATTTCTTCTTTCTATGTGGGACACAGTGTGATATGATGAAAGAAATATTGTTTACAGGTAGGAAGGCTGGCTTCTGTTTTTCTTGCCTTAGGCAGGACAGAAAATACCACAGAGTGAGAGTGGCCCGTTTTTTGAGGCAGAAGTTGACCTTAAAGCACACAGAAAATATCTTAGCCTGGGTTACCCAGGCTGTCATGGCGGTGAAGTCATCAGCCTCACTACGGCCCGGTCCCAAAGTCACACTTCCACCCTTATTTCACCCTTGTGTCCTTCAAATGCACTTTCACGTTGGATTTGAGCGTGTAGTGTGTCCTAATTGTCCAGCTTTCGCCATGCCCTTTTTGGGGTCTATTTTAGCACTTCTGCTAAGCCCGCATCCAGGCAGAATCTGCATATTGCATGTGACGTTTGAGCTAAAAGGCAGAAATATGGCGTTTTTTTGTCTGTGGAAAAGAAAGTAGTATGATAAGGCTCAAATCAGTGGCAAAAAGTTTGATATGGTTGAAAAAAAAGAATAAATAAAAAATTACACAAATTAACAGTGAGGAAAGCGAAGCAGAAAATATTTTGACTGCAAGAGGAATTTCAAATCTTAAATTAAGCTATTGACATATTAGTATGAAGACTGGGTTTTTGTGTTGTTTCAACATGTAAGCACTTTCTTAAATAAAATTATTTTACTTAAAAAATCTTTAAAAATGGAGGTTATTTTTAGAAAGCAGCATTTGTGAATAAAAATTTAGCCAGAGGATTAAATAATTAATGTAATAATTTGACTTTTAATCTCCTGTTAGAAAATAAAATTTAATATCAAAATTTAAAACTGGAATAAATTTCTTGTACAAGATCCAGTTTGTCCAGATCTGTCTTGCAATCAATTGAAAAAAGTGGGTTGTCTCAAAATATCAGCAAGAAGACGCACAGAAATTGATATTTATAAAGTCATTCCAGGGAAAACTATATATAATTATGAAATTAATTTTATACATTTTTTGAGAGAGTGAAAAAAGATATTTAGTTTTTATTTTCTTTAGAGATATAATTTTTAAAGAAATGTTTTCTTCTCATGATAAAGGGAAATAAAATTAATGCTCCTTGTAAATGTGTTATTACATGTTTTGTCTCTGTAGAAATTCCTAATCAGAGACAGTTCTTCTTGAGTAGCAGCCTGGTATGTAATGATAACTTTAATTTGCTGAATCAAAGCAGGAGGAATTACCTCTAAAACTGTTAAATTGAATGTTAGTACTTTTAGAGTGTATTCTTTGGCAATCATCATATGATAAGTAGTTGCCATTAGAAATATGGCAATGTTCACAATGTAAAGTATTGAAATAATTTTTGTTTCCCTCTACTGAACATGTGTGAATCGACCAAGCTCTTTATTCAACAAATCATAACAAAACACATTTGAACAGCCAAATATCAGCCAAGTAACAGCAGTGACTTTGGAAAGCAAAAATACCCGTACAGTACATTTCAAATAAATTTCTTTGTTGTAGTTAAATGTTTTAGCAGCACAAACACCTGATTAGCGACCGTTCCACCATTTTGGATGTCGAAGTTGACATGCAGAGGTGTGCTGTCCCAATTCTCTAATTTTCACATGGTTGTAACCTGCACATTTGAACCCTTCTTCACTTTGAGTAGACACTTTATAGGGGATGCATAGGGTGCAGTGGCTGCGTAGAGTGCTGCAACATTTTGGTCCTGTCCCAAAACTCAAAACATTTGGTCAAATCAGCACATAAAAAATGCGAGTATTGAGACAGGACCAAAATGTTGTAGCATACCAGCCCTCAAGGTCTGGATTTGAAAACTTCTGCTTTAGTAGATTGAACATTTTACACATCTGCATCAGACAACATGGCTATTGAGTTGAAACAGGCATAATGTTCAAACTGCCTGTAAAAAGTCTCATACTACTAAGGCAGCTGGCGGTTCCATGTGCCAGGGTGGCCTTTTCCTGCCACCAAAATGTCTGTGCTGCTCCTGCTGCTGTGGGCTGCAGGCTTTCCACTGTTCTAGTCACTTCAACAACTGTTCACCTGAATAGCACTGACATATAGCACTAATAAATCCAGCTTTAGCTCATCCCATTTTTGTACCTGACTGGTACAAAATTATTGATAAGTATGAAAATAAAGCCAGTTCAATAAGAGAAAAGTAAAGGATATACAAGTACAAGCCATTTACCATTACTTAACCACTAATAAAAATAGTAACCTTTAAGTTATGTCTGTGAGGTAAATAGCTTGTGCTGGTGTCCAGTTCACGAGAGTTCCTACACTGCTCTACCTGTTCTCAAGAGAATAAAGTTAAATAAAAGAATTAATTTTTTTCAGATAAAATATCTTAATAAACACATATCCTTTTAAGAAAATATCGAGTAAAATGTTGATAGTGACAATGATGTGATTTGTTCATCGGAGACACAGCCAGAGTAAGAACTCCCACATTTCTTATATTTGCATTCTTTCCAAAGAGCAATTTCAAAAAACAATATTTTCTATAAATTTGACCTCTGAATATCAAGCAAATATTGAGTTATAAAATGAATGAGGCGTACCTTGAGTTCACCAACATGAGCAGCAGATCCAGGGTCCACTCCTGTGATGTAGATCCCCAGTCCGTACTCAGCCCCACCCCTTATCATTAGACCCAGAGAGCGACCGTTGTCCATATCCAGGTTGACCTGTGGTGAAGACATCACATTCAGACTTCTCAGTATTGTCAATAGTTAACAATTTAACTAACAATAACTTTGCAAGTCTGTTTTCAGGTTTTGTCCCATAAATGAGCAGTGGTGGAGAAAGAACAAACAATGTACTTAGAGTGGGGAAAAAAGTATTTAGTCACCAATTGTGCAAGTTCTCTCACTTAAAAAGATGAGAGATGTAATTGACATCATAGGTAGACCTCAACTATGAGACAAAATGAGAAAAAAAAATCAGATAATCTCATTATCTGATTTTTAAAGACTTTATTTGCAAATAAGGGTGGAAAATAAGTATTTGATCAATAACAAAAGTTCATCTTAATACTTTGTAATATATCTTTTGTTAGCAATGACAGAGGTCAAACGGTTTCTGTAAGACTTCACAAGGTTGGCACACACCGTTGCTGGAATGTTGGCCCATTCCTCCAAGCAGATCTCCTCTAAAGCAGTGATGTTCTGGGGCTGGCGGCGGGAAACACGGACTTTCAACTCCCTCCAAAGGTTTTCCATGGGGTTGAGATCTGGAGACTGGCTAGGCCACTCCAGGATCTTGAAGTGCTTCTTACGAAGCCACACCTTTGTTGCCCTGGCAGTGAGCTTGGGATCATTGTCATGCTGAAAGACCCAGCCACGTTTCATCTTCAGTGCCCTTGCTGATGGAAGGAGGTTTGCACTCAAAAT
>CAEGAE010008138.1:0-30043 GCA_903067095.1 Girardinus metallicus | reverse complement strand
ATATATTTTTTTTTTTTTTTTTTTTCATTAAAAAAATGCAACAAAATGACACTCGGAGCTCTCCACGAGTTTGTATCTTTAATGCTGGACGGACTTTTGAGTGCTGTGAAAAGCACCGGCGAATGTTCCAATCAGTTCCAAGTCGACAAGATTAAGCTGTGTCTTTTCAGCCACATCCTGACTGCCGGGGCACAGGAAGCGCCGGGACCGCTCTGGTTATTTCCAGGATGGATCTGCTGGAGTGGACGGCTCCAGCTTGAGGAAGACGCGGTGGTGGCGCGGCTTGAAGGGCAGGATGTCCTGTTTGGCTGCTCAGCTTCACAATCGGTGCAGAGACACAGGTTGGATCTCTGATTCTCTCAAGGAGAGGAAAGGAAAACTCTGTAGCTGATAGCTTAACACATTTAGCTTCTAGCTCAACAAACTCAAGATGTTCATATAGAAATTCATATGTTCAACTGGTCCTATGATCATGAGTTCGTCAACAAAAAATTCACTTTTTTAGTGATATCAGGAAAAGTGTAAAGCAGAATATTGGAACATAGCTGAGAGTGAGTTGTGCTGCCCGAATGAATTGCAGCCAGTTGTTAGCAGCTTCGAAGTTTACCCCCATTAAAGTAATAATTGGGAAGACATTGCGGATTTCTGCATCAGCTGCCATGTTGATTTATAGAACAGGTAAAGGCAAGAAGGAAAAAACTCAAAGCAAGTCCTGTTTGCAGTCTGCCATTAGCCTGGGTTTTGCCTTCCTACGCAATTCCACGAGATTCTAATCTCTGTTCACAGCTCCGTCTGGGATTTCTACCGCAGACTTTGATTTCTGCAACAGAACTTCAACCCGGCCAAGCAGCGAACAGAAAGAGAAGTTGTGAAAGATGGGTTGTTCACAGCGCAGGCAATTTCCGGTGAGCTTTGTAGCATCAAAATGGCACGTTACATAACTCACCACAAAATGTTAGATTGGGTAGAACTGCAAACTTTTAAAAGCTTTAAATGTAAAACCTCAACTGAATCCACAGTGGTTTCTCAAAGCTGAGGGTCCAGCCTCTCTGTACGAAGTCAAGCGTAGAACAAGCGCAACAATAAAACATATGGCAGAGGCAGCACTATGGTCTGGGATGTTTTTCTAAAGAAAGCAAAAGACTTTGAGACGCGGACGTGAACCTTCCAGCGGGACAACGATGCTGAACATGCAATCCAGTCTAAATCTAAGTTAGCAAATGATGCCCAGAATCGCATTTACTCTCTTAAGTGAGATGAACTGGATTATTATGTTGCTTTTGTGCAGCACAATCAGACTAAAAAATAAAGATATCGCCAGTCAGCAAACACATATTTTCACCTCGAAGTGCAGCAGAGCCACACTGCAACCCGTCTGTTCTGCACATTTTGCATATTTTACCTTTTCCAGATTTATTGCGTGGCACACTTGCCCTCCTGTTCATGCCCCGTCCAGGGTCACAGCTACTGCCCTTTAGTAAAATCTGTCAGGTCCTCTTTGACGCAGATCCTTTTCCTGTCAGGGTGAGATTTTTATTGTTCCAAGGGTGCAGCCTGCCAAATCTCGCTCCTCCAGTCTTTTCCTGTTTCCTCCAAAAGAGGAAGCGCCGCTCGGCTTCGGCTCGTTTCCGTCTTCTCTGGGACAAATCTGGAATGCCTGGAGCTGCAGAACGTAGCTTGTTGCGTGGCCAAGTCTTGATTTCAAAGAATGAAAAGAGTTCTTTAAAGAAACACACCCTTCCCACTTTTGGTCTTTGTTACACAAGCTTTTTGCATTGAAAAAAAAAAATTAAAAATGGACGTAAAGAGGAGCGTACTCTGAAAAAACCCCCATGATGTTTCACATCCTCCAGTCTAACGTGTCCCATCTGAGCTGTAACCCTGGAAGGTGTGTGCTCACCTGCATCCCTGAAGTAGAAAGTTCCCATGGTGCCTCAGCACGTAGGCTCTTTGTTATCGCTCAGAAAATAGCTCTTTGTGCGCAGCGAGTGCCAAATCGAGCATTCAGTCATGGTAGGCCCACTAATAAAAGACTAAACACTGGCCAACCGTCAGCAGTAAAACTAAGTTTAGAACCAAAAAAAATATACATGAGTCAGTAGTTTAGTCATTTATAAACAACAATCCAGGTAAAAAGGCAGTTCAAGTTATCAAATGGAATCAAATAAGCAACTTTATTTATCCCAAAAATAAAGTTGATCTGCACTCGGTGTGCAGATCAACGTAACAAAATAAGACAGAAAAGAAGAAGATATAGAAAAAGTAACTGAAGAAAGAAAAAAAGAAAATACAAATAAAAAATTTAAATGTAAAGGCAAAAAAGAAAAGACTAGAGAAATATAACAGAAAAAAGGAAAAAAGATTACAAGAAAAAAGGAAAATATGAGGAAAGATGCAGAAAAACGAAAAGGTAGGAAAAACGAAGAAAAAGAAAATACAAGTAAAAACTGAAAATGTAAAGGAAAAAATATAAGAATAGAAAAATATAACAAAAATACAGAAAAAAATAAAATAAAGACAAAAATAAATAAGGAAAACTAAAAAGAATACAGGACAACTAAAATAAAAAAGGAAAATACCAAAAAAAAAGAAAATAAAAGGTTGCCAGATTGCACATGCTGTGAAGCGTCCCGGATGATGCCACACATATAAAAGTTGTTTCAGCACGCATACCCTGATCAGTTCGCCACATAGTCAGAATGACAAACACGTCCTTGTTGTCTGACATCTCTCAGTCTGGGTAAAGGCAGAGGAGGAGCGGCATTTGTCTCTATTCACACACTCTGACAGCTGCACCCCAAAACAGGGCTTTAAGGCCTGTCTGAATGCAGCTCTGGGACAGCAAGAAAGGCCTGCATAAGACGTCGTTTGGACAAGCAGAACACCTCCAAAAACTAAACAGAAATCCTATAGTAATTGACTTTAAGATTCCATTAAATCCCTTAAAGGCCATTTGTTTTTACAAAACTTATTTCAACTTTTCTCAAGAAAGACTTCCCAATGGCATGATTCTGCCATCACCATGTTTCCATGAGTGGATGGTCAGTTTAAGACCGTCCACTCACTCTGACCTAAAACAAAACCCCTATCCATGATCTCCCTGCTGTGAAGAAATGACACATATTTGGGTTGCATCTAAATGTGTTTGGTTGCATTGTTTTTTTGTTTTTTGATTTAGTTAGGGGTATTAGAGTACAGGGGACGCCATCTGCACACAATATTTTTCTGATCAAAACATTTTATGTAGGAACCCTCTATTGTTGTCTTTCAAGATGACGACGTATGTGCTGCTTTGTGTTGATCTTCTTTCGTATTTAATCCAGACCAATTAAACTACATAGATGTTTGGTGCCATAAAGTGACAAAATGTGAAAACACCGACTCTGATAGACTCTTCCAATCTTCCAATCCAGTTCAAGAAAACAATTTACCTGGTGTCAGAGAATGGCTGCTTGTTCACACGTTTTTGCACTTTTTTTTTCTTTTTTCGCTTTTTATTATTATTCGGTGGACGGTACCTAAAGTATTTGCATATTAACAAATTCTCTTGGTCTCATTTTAAGCCATCTTGCAGAAACTGTCATAGTTCTGATTTCTGAATTTGTGGATATTTTTTCATGCTCCAGCCATGATCAGTCCACCCCCATGCTGGAAGAAAAAAAAATGCTCATCTCTAATAGCTCTATACTTTTTTTTTCATAGTGATTTCAATTAAAGTTATCTATCTTCAGCGGCTTTATCCCATAATTCTTTGACCACCAGATAATCAAAATCTCTGACTGGACTATTTTCTTTTTCTTTTATGAAATCCTGAAACAGCTCTTGGTCTTCCTGAATTTACCCCAACCTTTACCGTTACTCAAGCTTCCATTCCTTAATTGCAACACAAACAGAGGAAACGGGCTCCTGAAAATCTTTCGCAAACTTCATTTGGCTTCATCCTGCTGTGTTGGGGGCACCGGTTATTTTAATCTTCATACAGGGAGAGGCCGCGTCTTAGAGGAACAGAGGGCCTTGGGTTTTTTTCTTGTCCTGACGAGTCGGAGAACCTATTTTGTATTTTTTTTTTTTTTTATTTGTCTTTAGTTTTATGTTATGGGCCTTTACTTATGAAACACTGACAAAAACCAAGTCATGTCAAGGCTTCTGTTAAAGAGTTCCAGAAGTGTTTTCGCTAAATTGTTACTTCAAATATTCAGTTTTTCTTACATGTGGGAAATTTTGTACATCTCCATAACGTTTCAGCTTGCGTTGCACCGACCTTTTAATGTTTTTACTATTCTTCAAACTATAGGCGACGAAAAGGATTAAAGAGGTTTGCACTGGAGCACAGGATGGAAGGAAAGGGAAAAGAGACTCCTTATCGTGCCGCTCTTTGGCTTCAAGCTGCAATTTCCCAGATTTGATCTCAAAAAGTTGTAAACATGAGCCCATGTGAGGTACCCAGCCTTCGGCGGGGTCGCATGGAGCGACCCGGTTCAATAAATCGCTACGAGTAACGGCTGCTTTCTGCTGAGCTGCCAAGGCAGCACAAGGGCAAGAGGTGAGGAGGCTGAGGGCACTTTGCCCCTTCAAGATTGTGGTGCTCCACAATGGGAGTCCGAAAAGTGCTTCAAAATCAGATTCCAGGAGGATGGAGAGTGTTTGTGCAGGAGAAGGCTTTTATCAGCGGCAAACACTCACAGGAAGTCCGGTTTGGGGATTGTCCGTCCAATTCCTGCGTTCCACAGGAAGCTCAGCATAAAAAGCAACTGAAACACGCCCAAAGACATTTCATTTGTCGCCAGCCGGCTCGCAGGGAGCACCTCAAATTGGTCGCAGGGGTGGGTTTAAGAGAAAAAAAAAAAAACAGAAAAAAAAAATCAGCATTTTCAGAACCCAACAAAAGTCAAGCCTTAAAAAGAAACTGGGAGCATGGAGAGGTCCTCTGAGCCACGGGTCCGGGGGCTCGCGCCCGGGGCCGCCAGTCAGCCTGCGCGCGCGCACACACCCTGTGAATGCATACTGCCTGGGTAAGATCAGCACACAGCTCACACACCTGCATTTTAACAATGTTCTTTTTGCATCAGTCTGTCGTGGACGTTCATTTTCACAAGTATTACAGGAGTTTTGTTTTCACAATGTTAAAAGTAACACCAAATAGAAGTCAGATTTAGGATAATCTGGCCATCTTTTTTTTCCCACCTCCAGGTATATTCATCAGGCTGCAGTGCATCTATGCAGAAAAAAAAAGTGCGTGTTAAAAAAATAAATGGATATGTAGGGATTATATTGTGGCGATGCAGCAAATAATTTGTCATAATTCAAGTCAAATACTAAAGAATCAGATATTCATTGAATGCATCAAAACTAAAACAAATAAAGCATCTTAGGGCCTATAAACGCATCTGCAAACAGCATGTGTTTTCATGCACTTTTTTGAGTTCAATAAAAAGCAGATAAAGGTTAGGGGTGTGTGCTTCAAGGCTTTAATGGAAATAATCTTGCAGTTCCTTCAACAGAAACTATAACTTCTATTGAGGAACCAACAGAATAATTGTTTTCTTGTCTTTACGGGTCATTGTCAGTAGACATAAAATTGCTTCCTATGCAAAGTTTTGCATTTGCACAGCGTCATAAAGTCAATATTGCATAAACATGTATGGTCTTCGATGTAAATATGTCATCCAAGACCAAAAGTGTCTTAGTCCGGTAAGTTAATGATAAAAACATTTATTTATTTGCAAGTGCGTAGTTAATAATAACTATTCATATGTGTAATATTTTGAACAAATTTTTATAAATATACTTAACAAATAAACAAGCCTTCAAGCCGTCAAGGCTTTATGAAATACCTAAATTAAATTAAATTTGAATGCTTCAGAGATTAAAAAAATATATATCTCAAAGTTAGATCCTAAAAATGTTGGCCATGTCCACTGAAATATTTGGATAAAATAAATAATGAAATAACATAAACTTCTTTAAGATATAAGGGAAACATTTGGAAGATTAAAACAAATTATGAATTGCACAACTATAGGGACGTATTTTGCATTAGGTGTGGCATTCCAATTATTAACCTAGCTAAGGGCACAGAACAGTAAAAAGTATTTTAAGACGCACATATCAAAAAAAAATTGTACTATTGTCTGTTTTTATGAATTTATTTATTTAACTCTGTTATTATTTATTTTAGGAGACCGATAAAATGAGTAAAAATAACTTTATTTCGCAATTTTTTCGCAATTGAGACAAACAAAGGAAGATATCCTTGATCAACATGACGTCACTCAGTCAATTAAGTCTCAGCCTAAAAGCGACTGACTCAATCTTCTCTACTAACTTGTTCCACCAGCTGCTGTCACCGGGGCGTAAGCTTGTGAAGTTTATCAGTGGGTTCTGAACAAAAAGAGGGAAAGGGGGGAAAAAAAAAAAAAAAAAAAAGCTAGCATAGCGTGTAGAGTGACGTCACCGCGGGTCCCCTCCAAATCGCAGCGGGACACCCAGCTGGAGGAGTGGGAGGAGGTCCTTCCATCACCCCCCATGCGCTCTCTTTGACAGTCTGAGCTCCAGGAGAAACCTGACTGCTGGCGGAGTGTTAACCCTGGACTTTTACCTGAACAAGTAGAGCGGTGTTACAGAAGCTAGTTGGTTTTCAGTCGTCGTCACTGAAGGACTGTGTTTTTACTGGACAGACTGTGGGAAGGCTGCTTGTTTTGCTGAACGGTTTGTAGTTGATTTGTTTCCCTATCTGTGCACGCGCTCTGACGGTACCGACTCCTTAGTCGGTGTGTGTTCGTCCGCAGCATCTGTGTTTTGCCTAGAGGGACATACTCCCTTTCTCTGTCCGTTCAGTTTTATTTCTAAGAATCTTTAGCGTCACTTCAAGGTGTGGGTTAATGTTACGGAGAAGCGTAGAAATGATGGACGTGGGTCTTAGCGCTCGTATCTTAACATTGATGTTGTGAAACAGCACCACCCGGTGGCAGATGTGAACAATACAACCGAAACACTTGAAGTTTGAGTTGTAATGCATATATCATTTTTGTTCTTTTGGGGAATAATCAATCAGTTTAGAATTACTGAGTCTGTTTTTGACCTTGATTTGCACGCTTGTCTGCTTCTAAAGTTATTTTGATACAAAAACGTAAGGGGAAAGCAGTTTTCTCAAACAGAATATTGTTTTATGACTTTCAAATTGAATTTTGAAAAATCTTTGATCAGTTTGTCATTTGCCGATTTAAATTTGACCAAAAGAGATGAAAGATTGCAGCAAAAAAAAAAAAAAAAAAAAAAAATCTGTTTCGTTTACTGCCAAACACCTTTGTTACAGTGCTTACACTGTGCACACCACAAGGGTTGTATTGACCTGTCATGCAGATAAGAAAATAAAAATGTGGTCAGAATGACTTTTACTTCCTTTTTCCTCTGTTGTTCTTTTGCCGCCCACTGGTGTAAGGGCGTCCCGGGCAGGGAGCCATATTTCCCAGTAATCAAAACCCACCAGTGAGAAACAACTCTGTTTATTCACAGTTTGACAAATTTGCTAAAAATAAATTAGCACTGTGGCATATGTGTCTCATGTTTCTCAAATTAGATCTTCAGATCAGAGGTGTTCACTATTGAACGTGACATTTTTGGGAAAACAAACAGATGCAGGTTTCATAAATTTATATCGAATCCAAGGTCAGCTTTATACATAAGTAATATGAAATGACTATGCGGTTGTCAAACAAAACCAAGCTGATGTATAGCTCACGTTAGACGTTTATATGCTCACTAGTTAGCCCCACAACAGGTTGTCCAGCGTGAGTGATGTGAATGAGTTGTGTTGCTTGTGGACTCTTAACTGGTAGTGGATCCCCTCATCAAATTCTCCTTAGAGCCCCGTGAAACTTTGGGCTGGCTCCGATTCCATGTTTGTCTCAAACGTGACCAAAAATGTTTATCATGAATCGTTTTAAATGAAATGCACGTGTGAAATGGTTTACCATTCCACTCTCTTTTTGCATTCCCCCTCCTGCTGTAAATCTCTCCCTTCTTGTGTGCAGTCGCACTCAAAACTCACATGTAGTAGTCGTTTCAAAGTAGGCCCCCCTGCTGGCCCGCTGTGGTTTATGAATGAACACAGGCTCTCCGATGGATCTCTGGGCCCGTGGCCAGCGGTGAGGGATCGCACAGACACGCACGCTGTCATCCGAGGATTACCATCGTCTTCAACATAACTCCGCTCCTCCGACAGGCTGCACGGTGTTATAACCTGCGATTGCACTCGGAGGGCTTTAATATGCTGGGAGAGATTTCCCAGGGGTTTAGTATCTGTGTTAAAACTGAACCCACAGGCTGGCAGAAGCTGGTCTCAGGTCAGCTGGGTTTCACAAGTGGTCTTGTTTTTTTTTTTTTAGGTTTTTTTTCTTTTTTTTTTTTTGTAATCCTTTGCAGTTTGTAGTAATCTGTGTGAGAGGTGTTTGTCTCTCCTGCTTGGTCATTTCAGAGTCAGAGAAGGCGTGGCCAGGGCCGGTCTAAGCTTTTATGAGGTCCTATACAGGGGTACAGTAGAGGGGGCACCTTTATTTGAGAGCACTTCCTGTGTATCCATATTGGGTGTTTTATTTTATTTTTTTTTTGCATTCTTTATTTTACATCATTTGCCAAATTTGATATTGTTTTAAAAGTAAGTTTATTTATTTATAAAAAGAAAAGAAAAATTGGTTTTAAATTAAGACTTTGCATGTACGACTCTCAAATCCATACAAGCTTTCCTTGATATTTGTAAAAATGATTATGAGCTATCACTAAATAAGAAAAAATGTTTATAAAACAAAAAATGATAAAGAACACAAATAACTATAAAAACAGAACAAAGTAAGACGTTTGAACATTTGATTAACTAAAATGACCTGAAAATTAATTCCAAAACTAGATTTTGTCACTTTTATCTCAAAACAAACTGAGTTAAAAACATGAAGTTGCTGACAATTTTCAACCGAAGAGCATAAAAAACACAGACAAACACACAAACGGAAATACACACACACACAGTGATTCTTATGGCATCACAAAAGAAAAAACTAGGTGTATTTCCATTCATTTTGTAAAATGTTCTAATTAATGTTCCTTGTTTCCTAGTAGTAATTTATTACTATTATTTGTATCACTTTTTGCTACGTTTTTTTTTTTTTTAAACAATTCCATCCTGAAATGTTTTTTTTTTGGCACACCAAGCCTTCCATACATCCTATTTAACCTACCCCCAACCACGACAGAGAAGCATCCTCAACTAAAACACGCTTTTCTTCTCCCACTGATTCTCAGCACACATCAATAACTCTTCTACAGTCCGCTCTTCATTTGATCTCACTTGACAACTTCCTGCTCTTGAGTTTTAGCGTCTAAAAGCTGCTTTTCCTCACCTTTTTTTCCTCTCTCCTCCTCCTTATCCAATGCTAAATGACAAGCTTACACAGATTCCCACTGCTGTCTGCACTGAGTTAAAGGCTAATGTACTGCTCTGGAGCTGGTTCGGCTCTCTGAGACACGACGCAGCTGACGCTGAGCTTAGTCCCGTCCCTCTTCGAGTCTGCGGATAAAGATGACCTGTGGCTTCGCAGGAATGGAGCCATTTTTCTCTCCGCTGAACTTTTTCCAAATTTCCCATCCAGATTGTGCAGAAGGAATTGTCATGTTTAACATGCCGTGATCTAAAATTGTTTTTTTCTTTTTACACAGGTAGCTGGAGCCGTCACAGACGTCCGCCGTCATCCTCCTCTTCCCTCCGAGAAAGAGTGTGAGAGCCCCGGCGAGGGAAACGTGGGAAAGAGGAAGACGATGTACCAAGAGCTGCTCCTCTCCTCCGCCCTCCTCTTCCTCCATGTGATGGGCACTCCCCAGTTCTTCGGGCATCATGGGTAACGGCACTTTTAACTCTCTGTCTGCGTTTATCACGGCCTGCCATTTGGGATGTTCCCAAATGGCAAACATTCAGGAGGTCAGTCTCCCTGGGGCCAAAGCTCAGGCGATTAAGAAGAGAATAGTTTTGCTGTCATTTTTAGAGCTGATTTGGATGGGGTGGGGGTGGAGAAAAATAAACTAAACGAAGGGTTGAGCACAGACAGGCAGGTCAAAGGTCAGCTTTTAACCAGGGCACAATCAGGAGCGATTGTACAAGTCAGGGGTTTTAAATAGACGCTGGCACTGATATCGAGGTAAGAAAATACGTCAAAAGTATCGATTTTAAGCTCATATGAGATGAGACGTTTTTTGAGGAAGTCGCTTGTTGCTGCACACTGCCACTAAGTTGGCTGAAGAGAAAGGTAAAGTAGGCAAGAAAGTTGGCTTTAACGTGTCATTTCTTTTTTCTGTGTTCCAGAAGGAGGGCGTGCAGCGGCGACCTCCGACACAATGTCATCCTGGCAACAGAGTCCTACGCCCAGCCGGTGCACAAGCCCTACATCACCCTGTGTCAAGGCCATCGCCTCTGCAGCACATACAAGTAAGACACTCACTCTCTCTTTTTTTTTTTTTTCTTAGTACTCACACAGAGCTTGAAAATGGCAGAAAAAAATTTTAGTGGGGGAGAGAATTGAAACAAAAATGTATGTATTCACTTTCTATTCGTTTGTTTGGGTTTTACATTTATGTCTTCATTTCAACTCCTCAACTTCATAGTGCTTTTCAGACATAGTCACCAAAATAAGCGATGTATTTCCATGCGATTGTGTATGTGTGGCTGGTAACAGAGTGTTTAGGAATATGTAAGTGCTACTTTTATTTTTCATTATTTGTTTTTTCTTGGTAGAATGTTTGAAATAAATTCTTCAATTCAAGAAGATGACTCTGTATGCTTTTCTACTACACAAACAGCATTCCCTGGGGGGAGAGGGGTCCTGTGGGGTTGCAAACATTTTTCAAGAGGGGGCCATGGCCCCTTCTGGTTCAACTTTAGGGGCACCACTGTGAAAATGTAAAAAAAAAAAAAAAAAAAAATCTCTATCCGGACAGGACTGCGCACGTAAATAACACGTAAATAACATCTGACGTGGCTAAGTATGGAGACGGAGCAACGCATCTTCACTTTCTTTCACAAAAGGACACCCATGCTCACAAACCGTAACTGGACACAGCAGTGGGTCACAATGGCACATAGTTTGAGTGGAATCTAAATATCGAGCATTTTGCGTAACGACAGGAAATGAGCTGCCTGCCCGCAGAGACCAGTGCTTTGTTTATCTTGGACTCCACGCTAGCACCCTCCCAGTTGCTCTCCTGCCCCTTTACCTTCTCCACATTTTTTAATCCCTGTTAGCTTTTCTCTCACCAAAGCTCACTTTCGCTTTTGGTCTGTTTTCTTGGATCCTCATGCAAACATGTCTCCAGTCTCTAGTTTTAGCCTCAGTTTATTGCTCTTAATTCCCCCCCTGCTCTGGCAAGCTAAACACACCGCATTCTCAGCAGGCTGAAGCCAAAATAGCTGATTATAGATCTGACTTCGCATCACTGCTAGCCTCTTCTCTCCCAAACCCCTGGCTTGACTGTTCCACCAAGTTACTAACACTCATCTATGGTCACGCAGTCTCATCAGAGAGAAAGCTCTGCTGCACCTCAAAATGATCCGTAACCTCTGTGATTTCGCTTGTCTTCACAGAACAACGTACTTGTTAGCTTACCGGCAGGTGAGCAGGATAGCGGCGGCCTCACATTTCTACCCAGACTGCTGTCCCGGTTGGCGGAGATTTCACTCACACAACTGCAACCAAGGTAAAAGATAGTTTTAAATGAGGTTGTGTTTAATGGTTTGAACTCTGCTGCCATCTTTATTTAGCCTAACTCCAGATTAGCTAGTCCTGAAGGCTTAAGCTGACAAGTAGTCTGAAACGGGCCAAGACAGCAGAGACTTTTAACAACTTTTAACAACTTCTATTTCACAAACAAAATATTGCCAAAACTATATATATAGTTAGATTTGCATTGGAGGTTATTTACCAACAACCTGATGAGTGTTTACCCAGGAAATAGAGCCTGGAGGCGGTGCACCACCAAACCTCTTCCTGTGTGAAACAAAAGGGGATCTCTTGCGTTTGCAGATGTTAGCTTTTCTCAGGCAGCTGTGGTCCCCAACATCGGAACACACTGCTGGTTCACTGCAGTAAAATGCTATTTTAGATTTAGATTTTTATATAATATTATTATTATTATTATTATCATTTTGTATTATGCAGTTACTCTAACCAGAAACATGTTCTGTGTTCTAGACGTGTTTCACACAGGAAGATAATTGGCGGCGCTCCATCTCTATTCTACAGAATGAAAACAACCTTTTTTTGTGTAAATACAGTGTACAGTGCAAACATGAGGACGGTTTAATGGTTCGCAAAATAGATTTCACAAAATATATATATATATTTTAATATTATAATAAATATAATTATAAAGTTTAATTTCCTATGCAGAACTCTTGAGATTTTTTTTGTCTTCATTCACAGTTTGCTGAAAGAAAACAAAAACGTAAACGGGTCCGCATTAAACTTCTATACTTTAACGTGTCATTTTCATGCGATGCTACGTTTTGTGTCCCTCTGGCTGATCCAGTTTTATGCCAACCAATTTGGCTCATATCAGAAAGAAAACATATTCATTTCACCACAACATTGTTTGCCGAGTCGCTTTAAAGTAATAATCATGAATCAGATGTGGTTTTTTTTGTTTTTTTTAATGAATGTTTTCGGATGTGTTCCCCAGCTCTGTGTGCAGAACCCTGTGCTAACGGCGGCACCTGTTTAAAACCCAATAAGTGCGCCTGCCCCCCCGGCTGGACGGGACACCGGTGCCAAACGGGTAAGCAGAAATCACATTCAGATTCACCTGAGAAGGTATACGTAAATCCATACGCATACTCACGACTTGCTTTCTCTCTTTCCTTCTTCTTTTTTTCTTCTTTTTACCCCTTTTTTTTCCGGCTGTCAGACGTGGACGAGTGCGGCGGGCGGCAGCCTTGCGCCCAGCTGTGCGTGAACACAGCTGGAAGCTACAGATGCGCCTGCAGAGACGGCTTCACGCTTGCCGGAGACGGACGGTCCTGTCACCAGCTTCCACCTCCGCCGCCGTCTCCGTCTCCGACACCCACCCAGGGCAGCCGGGCAGCAGTGGGTGGCCACACCGACGCGGGTAAATGAGCGCCGCGTATTGCATATTTCCATGTTCTGCAGCAGGACGGAGGAAGAAGACATGACCAGCTTCGCGGTCCATTATTACTTTTGGTACGCGCTATGCCACTCTCAACTCGTACCGTGAGTAATAATGCACTGCGACTGGTGCCAACTCCAGACTGATGTTATGCGTGGCTGGCTCCATGCGGTGGGACTGGGATCATTTGGACTTTGATAATGACTGCACGTCCCGTCGCTGAAGTAAACATCTGCATTTAATCCAGCTCCCCAGCTAATAAGCACATATTTTCACCCCACACACTCCATTAGTTCCCTCAGAAATGTTAGATTTGTGTCTCTTGGTAGGAAAAAAGCCTTTTAAGTATTTGTGCATTCTTCTCGTTGTCTTTCAGTTCCTCACGTTAATTTCGCAAACTGAAGTGTGTTTTATTGGGGTTTTATGTGACTGACCAACACAGAGCGGAGCATAATTATGTAGTGGAAGGAAAATTGTGTGTGGTTTTCAAAAATCTTTACCAAAAAAAAAAAAAAAAAATCTAAAATATGCCGTCAATTTTTATTTATTTAAATTTTTTTGTCAGTCAGAATCATCATTAGCTGCAGTTACAGCTGCAAGCTTCTTCTGTTAAGATCAATTTTCAAGTTTTCCCATAGATTCTCAAGCAGGTTAAAGTCTGGACTTTGACTGGACCAGTCAAATATACTTCAGCCTTAACCAAGGTGACTTCTAAAGACAATGGAAAGGTGCATCAGTTTTATTACGGGTATTTAGAAAGACTTTAGGAAGAACTTACAAGGGCAACAATTTTTTAGTTGTTTTTGGGTTTTTTTTTTAACTAATGCATGTTTTGAAAATGTTGTGCGTTGCTTAAAACTCATTGGCCCAAATCAGGTCAGCTGTACTAATATTTTTGGGATTTTTCTAAATATAAACACTAGTCAAGTATTTGAAAATGTTGAAATTATTGTGCATCGTTTTAGAAACAAAGTGGAGCGTAAAGATCTAACTATAAGTGTGCCATGATTTGCATCAGTAAAAAAATTTTTGCTTTTGAATGGGGCACCAAAACTGGCTCAACCCAGAGGTCCCCATCCTTCTAAATCCGGCCCTGGGTATTTGAGTCGAGGGGATTTAAAGTCACACTTTTGCTATGTTTGGAAAACCAACTGGAAACCACTTCCACGTCACAGCTGTGCTCCGGTTTGTGTCGGTGGCACGCATTAAAATCTCAGTAAAATACATGTAAGTTTGTGTGTTTTTTATCGTGACAAAATGTGAAAAAGTTCCAAGTTTTTTGCTAGGCAATGTAGCCTCAAAACAATACACAGCCGCCCCCACCTCTGACTCTGCTTTATGTCTCCAAATGTTCTTGACCCCAAGATTTTCCTTTTAAGTCCCATTCCGAGTCCGCCTTATTGCTCTTCTGGGAAATTATGCAACAACAACAACAAATAAAAAAAAATAAATAAAATTTGAAGTAGACGTTGCTCTTCCCGATTTCTTCAACTCTTTCCAGCCTGGGGGATTTTTTTCACTTTTTTTTTTTTTTGGCGAGTCACCTAACTGTGAAATCAAAAGGGGGAGATTTGGACGATGGGGAGAGCTGTGGGGGGGGGGGAGGTGAATGCTGTCTCCTGCACTCAGAGTAAAAGAAATATCTGTGCATAAACGAGAGATTGCCAAATCTCCCAGGCCTTCCTCCTCCTCCTCTTCCTCCAAACTCCCCTCCATCTATCAGAGTTTCTTCTGGAAACTGACCACAAGCTCCGAAGGTTCACCTCCACGGCGACGTGATGGATCGGCTGAGTCGGCGAGAAACGCACAGAAGAGCAGAAAACACGACAGAGAATTTAGGGATTTTCTTTCTTTTTTTTTTTTTTTTTTTGCGAGAGCGTGCCCGCAGACGGGCCGTTCCACTCGAGAGACGTCTTTCTATTATCTGCTCATATACACATGTCGGAGGGATGTTGATGGAGATCACGAGTGTAAACAGAGGCTTGGAGAGCCGACTCTCGCTCTGCCAAGATCCATTGGATCGCGTTTAGGCTTTTCAGCCTCCCGCCTTTTTACTTTTTTTTTTTTTTTTCTTCCACTCTGTTCTTGGCCAGGGCTTGTGTTCTCATTCCAGCTCCATCAACTCTGTCTGCTGGGGGTCACGCACCCCAGTCTGTCTCCCCCCCTCGTCCCCTGATCTTTTCCCTTTTGCGCCTCCTCCGTAGCTTATTCCACTCCAGTGTGGACCACATCTGGGAGAGATTGAACATCTCCCCATCTGTCTGCGGAGGTGCAACCAGAGAAGTGGAAGGAGAGGCCGGGTCGGGGGAGGGGAGGAATTGGGGGGCGGTTGTTCTTAAATCTGCATCCCGGTCAGAGTCCCCGTCTCTGGAAGGAACATTCCCCCTTTCGAGGGGCTCTGAGTCAGACGCTACCGATTCACAGGAGGATCTGAGGAGTTTTGTACAGATTTTAGATTTTAATTTGAACAAAAATAAAAAAAGATAGTTGTATGTATCTTGTCCTTGCATATCATAAACTGCCACTAAATTGTGTTGGTCTGACACATAAAATCCCAACAAAACACGCTGACGTTTGCTATCGATTTCTTTGACCTAAATTCACACAGTTTGCTTGCAGCTTCACAGTCCAGACGTTGATTTTCTTTTTTTTTTTTTTTACTATTATTATTCTTATTTTTGGTCTTGAAGTTTCAGTCACTCGTTCCCTCTGTTGCCGCTAATGCGCAGTCGTCTACAAATCGTGACGCGTGTGCGTTTGTCTGCGTGTCTCCTTCCAGGAGGAAGCTTCGGCCTGGTGGAGAACATCACAGAGGAGGTCCAGAGCCTGAGGAACAGAGTAGAGCTGCTGGAAAAGGTTGGATGAGTGAGCGAACTCCTGAACACGTGTTAGTGTTCGGGAGTTCACCAACCCCCTGTTAAAAAAAAAAAAAACCTGACTTATTGTTGTTCCTAATAGCCTACCCTGAAACAAAACATCATTATTTCGCTTTGCAAGGTGGCTAAACTTTTGCACTTTTGCAGAAGCTGCAGCTGGTGTTGGCGCCCTTCAGCAGCTTCTTCCCGCTGCCGCTGGACGACAGCTTCCCGGAGAAGACCACCCTACTGTCCCACTCCTTCCGGCAGCTGGACCGCATCGACTCCCTCAGCGAGCAGATCGGTTTCCTGGAGGAGCGCCTCGGCACATGTGAGCAGCCGAACGCTTGGCGTTTCATTCCTTGTTGCTCTCAGAAGAAGAAGGAAAAAAGAAGAAAAAATAGCTGGATTTAGTCAAGAGTTATAGGAAAAGTTATTTTCCAGGAAAGAAGGGTTCCACGTAGCAGCTAAAAGTGCTGATAAGACGACTGTCTATAATGTAATATTGTTAATAAATTTATTACTATTCATAAAATTAAATAACATAATTAAATCTTGAGCTTGTAACATCATAATGTCCCTGACTGTGTAATGATAACTTAAATATAAAACATAAAACACAAACACAGTGATAGATTTGCTCTGAAATTATAATCTAATTAAGAAAGAGTGGAGTAAAGTGTCTCCAGACGAAGAAATCTCATCTGGAGACATAAAAAAAATTAGCATTTAATTATAAATGCTGCAGATATTTCCAACAATCAGTCTCCGATTATCCAAATAACAGTTTTTAATGTTTTTTTTTATTACATAAATCCAACCTTGAAAGCTCCTCGTTCGTTAAAACGCCTCTAGAGGCGGGAAGGATGGTCACTCTGGAACGGCACCAAATTCTGTTTTAACTTGAGCAGCACGTTGAAAACCTGACATCTTTCTGTTCCTGCTCATGCTGTCGTAACTCTTTCCACATTCCCTCCTCCAGGCTCCTGTCAGGAGAACTAGGGGACAAGAAGACAATCGTCAGGAGCCATCTCAGAGCTTTTATTACGCTGTGACGCATGCACCCGCACAAATGTTTGAATTTTTTATTTTTTTATTTTTCCACCATTCCAAAACGAAAAATTCAATTCAATTTTATTATTATTATTTTTTTGTTGTTTTTGGTTTTCCAAGTTGAGTCTCTCCATATGGGTCTTGATTTTTGCAACGGTACCTGCATCAGCGGGTCGGCCTCGCCGCCGCCGCCCTGCATCGGTCGAAGCTTGACTTATAGCCACTCGCATCAGTGCAGCTGTGTTCTCCTGTGTCAGAGCTCCACCCTGGTCCCGGGGCCTTTTGCACACATCTGTATTTATCTATTTAAGTTATGGTCACCTGTAGGCATTCCTAAGTGCTCTTAGTTTTGATATAGTTTTGTAACGTTTTTTTTTGTAATAAAAGTCTGAATTTAAAAAAAAAAAAAAAACAACAAACAAAAAAAACTTGTGTATATGTGTTCAATCGGTATCAAACACATAAATGAATGCTTTGCAAAAAACATCATTTTTGTGTTTTCAATGAAACGCTGCAGGATGGAAGTAAATACGGGACAAGCCAGGGATAAAAAAAAAGAGTCGCTATAAAGATCAGAACTATGAAGTAGCAGATATCATTGTGAGATGTTTTAGAGTGTAGTAATAATTTTAGAACTCTGGGAAAAAAAAAAAAAAAGGGAAAATACAAGGTTTTGTAAGATGGGTTTATGGCGGTGAGTATGGTTGCTCCAATGATAACAGTGTGGCTGGTCAAGGTAACCATGACCCTGGCTCAAAAAAAAGGTTGCTTTTGAGAGTCAGAAGTCAGATAAGAAGAGGATTAGAGCCTGAAGCAATAGGTGCCTGATCTGATGTCAGAAATATGTTGCAATTACAAAACACACACAAAAAAAAAATACCTGATCTTTTTCCTTTTTTTCATCAGAAGCAAGCTGCCAAACCATCTGCTTCGAAATGAGCGCTGATGGACGTTAAAGTCAGCGAATCGTGAATTTAAGACGTTTTGACGTGGCTGCTACTACAATTTCTTTTCTTCTTAGACGAGTGGAAACAGCTTCTGAATTAAATAGGAGCCGTTTCTACACTCAGCCCGTAAACGCTAAAGAAGTGGAATGAAGCAGGGAACTAGTATTGAAGAAAAACACGTTCAAAAAGGCGTAGAAACCCAAGAAGTCATCACATTTTTTTTCCCCCAGTATTTAGAGAGTATCAACGCTACTACAGACAAACCAATATCAGCTGGTGGAATATTAACCAATGACCTATAAAAAAAAAAAGTTTCTCAGTAGTTTTACCAAACTATTGAGTGCATTTGGTAAAATGATTGAAGGGATAATCTTTTTTTTTTTTTTTTTTTTTAAGAGGTGCGGGATACTTGTGCCTGCCACAGTGGCATCTAATGCACAATCACTATGCAAGACTTCACTTTTGAGAAGAAGAGTGTTGGTGCTTGTTTGATTTGAACAATCCAGGGAAGCACTAGGACCGATACGGTCTGGTCAGATGAGGCGGAATGTCATTGCACAAACCACGTTTGGAGAAACACGGGCAGGTGCATGTAAATGTAATTTTATCGTCTCGATTAGAAATTTTAATACAAAGCAATAACTTCCACAGAGCCACTTAAGAAAAAAAAACTTGTTTATTTTCCTCCAATGCAAAGCATTCACCTTTACCAAGAATAGGGCAACAGAATGTACATACATACATCACTCACACAAGGCTCTGCTCCATTTCTCCTATGCAACTAAATTTAACTTTGGCTTAAAAAAAAAAAAAGAGAAAAAGTAAATAAAAAGGGTTGGGGGAACAGATCATTTTTATGTCAAAATCCAGAATAAAAAGTGCTTTATTGAAGTTGGGAATATCTTAAATTAGTTCCTACATATTAAAGAAGCACCCAAAACCTAATAGTAATGATTGCTGTAGAGCCGGTTGCATCAATAGAAATAATAATACTGAAAAAAAAGTAGTAGAAGTATAATAAAACCAGGATATTAACAGAATGTATATGATACACTTTGTATTTTTGGAACAATCCTGTTTGGTAGAGCGCTTTTAAACATTTGGAGAAGTTGCTGCAGAGTTCAAATACATCCTAAAAAAAATTAAAAAAAAAAAAAAAAAAAAGGCAACAATCTGATCTAAACTAGAAAAAAATCAAAACAAAACAAAACAAAAAAAGTTTAGTCATTAGTAGTACTGAAGTACATTCCTTACTAACGTTAAGCAACAAATGCCATCCAGGCTCTCTGGTGTATTAGAAGCGGGAATCCCTAAAACTACCGAGTAAGAACAGGAGCGTACAGACTAAACATGTACGTCTAGATGAATGAATCGATTACTCTGAAGGACTGCGTTTATAACAAGTCGGAAGAAAATTTGCAGCTCAAAGAAAGAACTTCTAGGTGCTTAAACCCGCTGTAGGCTACAGAACAGAACAGGTACGTCAACCTCCACCTCCGCGATTATCGGCCCCCTCATGAGAGACGTGCAAGAAACCCAACTTTTAATTTGAGTACATTTGATTATTTTAACCCCTGGAGACAACTATGATATAAATTTATTAGTTTCATGTATTTTTATGCTTTCTTAAAAAAAAAAAAAAAAAAAAAAAGGTTGATCAACACTTCATGAAACTATCACAGTACCTACATGGCTATGGTTGATTAGAAGTCAAAAGAAAAGAGAAAAAAAAAAAAAAAAAAAAAACTTTTTCTGACTTAAAGACTATTAGTTTAAAGTGCTTGGGTCAAATTAAACCTACATTTTTTATTTTTTTTGGCACCAGTCACTCTTATTGTGAAGTACGGTGGAGTACCTGTGATGCTGTGGGCACGTTTTCCAGCCACAGTCCCTTTAAAGTGTCAAAGGGATCATTCACTTTTTGAAATACAAGGGCATAAAAAAAAAATTGGTAACTGGGGTATTTTGGTAGGATAATGAACCAAAGTACTTGGTCAAAGTCTTCAGACACAACAAACAACCATCTTGCATTTCACCCTCTAGACCTAAAACCAACAGAAAATCTGTGAAAGGACAGAATTCTGGTCAATCTAGAGCCGATTCTCCGAGAAGTGTGCTTCCTTGCTATGAATGCTTCAACCTTTTAAAACATTAAAGAAGTGCCTACAAAGAATGTGCAACTAAATTATTTTTATTCACTTGTTTAAGGTGATCTGATTGCTGAGGAACTTTTCATTAGCAATCAACAAAGTTCTGTTTCCCTGGTACATAAATATTATGCGACACATTTCTATTTTACCACTCTTCAAAATAGGGAAGATGAGAGAACAGGTCTTTACATTAAGTCCGAGGTCTGTCTACGTAATATGCATCGTTTGAATATATCGCAGACGTTTCAGTGTAAAATCTGTTACTAAGGAGAAAAAAAAACAAACATTTTTAAGGATTTTCAACCAATTTTTTTAAGGGTTACCAATAAATGGAGGGTGCTGTCGCTAAAAATAATTAACAAATAGTAAAGAACAAAAACACTGCAGTACATTCTTAAACGGTGTTCGATGGGCAAAACAGGTGAAGGCAGTGAGTAAAACCTAGAGGCAAAAACAACAGGAAGTCAGTCAGTCTGATGTGGTTAGTAGTTAATGCTAGAACATAAGACGCAACATAAAGAAAAACAAAATACCAAAATGTCAAAGTGCAACAACAACCAACCAAAAATAAGGCCAAAAATCTTCAGTATTTATTTCAAATAATGCAGTAATTCCTCTGGAGAAGACGTCTTAACTTAATCAAAACTTCTTGTTTTCTTTCTTTTTTTTTTTTTTTTTTAAAGACAAACAACAAAAAACTTCAGTTCAGTCACCCAACAGTAGATCTTTAACTTAAACTCCTATTAGGTACAGGTTTGCTAAACGAGTGAGATGAGAAGTAGTGACACGGCCATTAGATCGGCTTCATATTATTGGTAAATCAGTCAGCAATCCTTAGACGTTTTTATAGGAAATGTCATGGCACAGCAGGTAGCTTGCACTTTGGAACGGTGATGCTAAAACGGCATCACTTCAAGACACAGAGTCAGTCGCCTTCTGACACATTTTAAATATGTCCTCCGAGTTGTTCCTAAGGAGCTAAAACATGTGGTTCGCTTTTAAAAAGCGGGAAAACAAATCTAGTCCTATGTGGAAATAATAAATAGAGCAAAAAAAAAAAAACACAGAAGACCGCGAGAGGAAACTTGCTGCAGAATGCTGCGCGACGGTTATTTCTGCTGCTTTGGAAAAAGAACACAAACACACAGGGCACCGATCAGTTCGCTAAGCTCGTTAATCGATCGCTGATGGGGCGCCACACCACTGAGCCAATGTGAA
Source organism: Girardinus metallicus (assembly GCA_903067095.1). NCBI lineage: Eukaryota > Metazoa > Chordata > Actinopteri > Cyprinodontiformes > Poeciliidae > Girardinus > Girardinus metallicus. Next base: position 8,656 of record CAEGAE010008138.1, on the reverse strand, counting down.
TGTAAAAGAATTGAATTCGTAGCGTTGCCTCCAACCTCTGGTGGAGATCCCGCTCCGCTGGCCACTTGAGCAAAGAGTCTGGAATGCAGAAAAGTCAGGAAACACTAAAAAGCAAAGGAAGGTCGAAGACGATGTGCTGTGAGTGTATCTATACAGCCGAAAAATAAACTCAAGGCAATATGAGAGGAGCGCATAAATATCTAGAGACGTTATGGGGAAAAACAAAACAAAAAAAAAAACTCAAAGTTTATCCGATAAACAAAAGGCAACAAAAAAAAAAAAAAAATAGTTCAAGATCGGGGAAATAAAGCCAAAGTACAAAGCAACAGTGAAGGCTGACAGAGTCATCCGGAAGGCATGCATGAACGACACACATCCGAACTGTTCGGCTTGCCGTCCGTCACTCCGCTCGCGCAGCGCCGAGCTCCGCTGAGGGTCAGGACTGACTGAGCTCTACCGATCGGGCTAGAGGACAGAGACGTCCTCGTCTCGTCTCCCGGTCAGGCCACGGGGCCTGCCTGGAGAAAGCACAGAGGTCTGAGGGGCTGGGAGGTCTCCGACACGGATTGGAAAAAGAAAAACAAGAGGCTTTATTGTCCGATATTTCAGTGCTTTAGGGGCCCATTGCTCTTGGCTACCAAGTCGGAGATTTCCAGGAAAGCGGTACGCATCAGGTTGTGCGATTGGTCGGACAGAAACGACACGTCGTCTGAGGTCAGTCCCTTTGTCTCGATCTTTGGAAGGATCCTCAACCTGATGACCCCTGTGTAAAAAAAAAAAAAAACAAACAATAAAAACCGTCAAACATCATCTTACTCTTCAAAAGCCTGTGCCTACGTACTACGATTTCCGATACTGATATCGGAAATCAGTCTGATAAATGGCTCAGTTGTTCTCATATCTATTCGTGTTGACTATTGTTCTCCAACATCACTAGATCAAGACTTTCCTAACACTCCACATTACAAAATAAGTAATAAAAATATGTAAGATTCGTGCGGATGTCGCATCGGGTCAATATCGGTATCGGCCAGCGCTCAACGCTGGGATATCGGTATCGTATCAGAAGAGAAAAAGTTGCATCGGGAAACTCCGAATAAGTACTGTGCAACATTTAGAGCAGAGTTACCTGATTTGAACTGCTTTTCTTTCTGAAGGTAGAAACTGCTGTAGGAGGAGAAGACTACAGGTACAATGGGAACCTAAAAAAAAAAGAAAAAAAAAAAAGAGAGTCAAAGAAGTCAAAATATCAGAATAGAAATATCCTGTATTGAAAAGACCATCCATGCCTTTATCCCAACTATTTATTGTTTTTAAATCTACTGCGTAAATGTACGAGACAGTGAAATGATTTAAAGCGAAGCAAAGGTGTGTTAGAAAGACCCAGTCAAAGTCCAGATCCAACAGAAAATATCTGCAGGACTCGAAAATACCGGTTAATACAGAGAATAAATGAGGTTCAGCTACTATGCAAGGTAAAATTCTCAGCCTCCAGGTGTTTAACTGACCATCAGACGTCTTCCAGCTGTAACTGCAGTTTTCGCTCGAGGCAGGATTATAAATGTGTGCCGCTTTTCAGATTTTTATTAGTAAAAAAAACCCCAAAATAAATAAAATAAAACCGTGCATCTTTCTCCATCCACAGTCGCGAGTTACTTTGTGCTAACAAATAACCAAATAAAATCTCAATAAAAGTTTGTGGTGGTGAGAAAATATAAAGATGTCAGGTACCGTACTTGTATAGACATATATACGCCTCGGCCCTGATGTGCATGTGAAGTCAACTGATACGAATCTTTAGCAGAAAGTTACGAACCTATTAGCCTAACATCGTTTTCGAGGGTGAAGAAAGCTGTGCTTTCAGACCACATGTTATTTATTCAACAACGTGGTTTTTAATTCGTTCCACCCGGAGACCTCCCACCTGCAGGCATGCGGAGATTAAAGATCGTAAGCGCGCGCAGTCAGTCTGTGCTGTAAGCTCCGTTCACCCTAGCTCGAAACATCTGAGGCAATAAAACAATAGAAAACAATGTGTATGAGGATCAAAGCTACCAAAAAAAAAAACACAAAAAAGAAAAAAAACCATTCAGGATGCAGATGCTGTAATCTATGTAGTCAGTAAGGCTGCATTATAACTTGGCTGTGCTCCATGTAAGACTTCTGGCTCCCCCGTGTGTCGGTGAGCCAAAGTTTGAGAGAAGTTTTCTGGAATACGGCCAAGTCCGTCTCAGTCGCTTCAGTCAAAGTCGGCGGAATAAGCAGGATGAGGGTGTGAGTAGCAGACTGACTCCAGTCAGCGTGAGAGAACACGGGCACACACACACAGCACAGCTCGAAAAAGGAAACGGGAAGCCAAACGACTATAAGTCAAACACACTTACTTGTGCCTGCACAGCCAGGTGGAAAGCCCCTTTTTTAAAGGGCAGCAAGTCGCCGTTCTGGTTGCGCGTTCCCTCTGGGAAGACCCACAATCGAATCTATGGGGGGGTGGTAGGGGGATAGAGGGTCGACCGAAGAAGGAGGCGGGGGAGGAAGGTGATTTAGAATCAAAATCTCTGCCAAAAACAACCTCAAGATATAGACGTGCCCCCCCGTGTTTCCTAAACACTTTGATTACCTGCTCGTCGAGCATGGTTTTGGCAGCGTCGGTCATGACGCTCTTGGCGTCGCTCGTCTTTTTGCGGTTGATGAAAACGATGCCGGCGAGCCAGCAGATGAGGCCGACCGTGCCGGCGTAAACCAGCTCCTTCTTGGCTATCGTGGTGCAGCGGTCGGGTAGGATCTCCATCATCCCTGAGAGACACGCAAGTTATTACGGTGTTAAAAGGACAGAAACGCTACATGTAACGGTTTATCTACATTCGGCGCTGTGCAAAATGTAACTTAGTTAGGAGTAGAAATGATCTGATTAGGAACAAACATTTAACTTTATATGTGTGCATGATCACAACCTGTAGAGTTAGGCCAACTGGGATAGGTTTCAAATCTGAACTCTTTAGTAGCCAGCAGGGGGCGACTGGTGTGACTTCAAATCAAAACCCAAACCTAATTTATTAGGGTTTCTGCATGTCTCTAAAACTCCAATTTAAGACCAATAGAAAAGAAAGTTAAGATCTGTATTACAACAGAAATATACAAAAGAAAGTTCCACGTTTTACGTAGTACTCCCATTCTTTTTTTTTGTACAAAATAAGATTGTATGAATTGTAACAGAAGTGAACCAGTGGTGAAGATGTCCAGCCAGCAGGTGATAATTTACACTCATCAACGACACACACACACACACAAAAAAAAAGCTAGCTAGCTAGGTAGCAAGGGTTTATTAGCGGTAGCCTCAGCCGCCTCAAGTCACAGAACGTAGCGAAGATGTCAGTGTGCAATTTAAACTTTCACCTGACACGAATGTCTCACAAGAAAAATAAACTACATAGAATATACAAGATTCAACACTCCTGCCACAACTACATTTATAACCTGTGATTATGATTTAAGGCCAACCAAATGTAATTTTTTTCAAATGAATTTAAGACATTTTAAAGAACTTAACTTTAGATTCATGAATGTAAGGCTTTTTAAGGATGAGTGGACACTTTGTTTATTACCTCGCCAAGCATTTTCCTTCAAATCATGTGGTTCATTAATTTTACATCTACTGCAGTAGAATTTGACTGTTAGGGTCACATAAGTCGTCATCAAAAGTATTCACTCCCTTTGAACTCTGACGCCCCCGGTCTGTCCCATAAAACACCGGTTTAATACGCCAAAATCTTTGGTTGTAAAGTGATAAAAATACGGGTGCAACATTCGCAGCTTTCAGGCTGATTTCTGATCTTTTAAAAGTCCAATCTGCCGATTCCGATACCGATGTTTTTCTTTGAAAAGTCGCCACGTTGGCCACAGTGGGGTGACTTGTTAACCGCGCACATGCATCTGTGACCTGGTGGACGGGTCTGTCTGAGCAAAAGATGGTAGCGGCTGATTTTTAGAGCTTTGAATTGGTTTATAAGATTGACGCACAAAAATGGTTTCTCATGCAAGAATCGGATGGTCGTCCAAACTTCAGGAATTTGATTGGAATCCTAGACAAAATATTCAAAACAAACAAAAAGATAAAGAAACTGTTCAAGTCCATATACGTTTTACACAGTGCTTGCCTAATGAAAGATTGCGTTGCATTCAAGTTCAGCGAGTACAAAGTTCCTATTAAGAAATAACATCTAGGAGTCTGGAACGAACTTTGACTTCTTCTACTTGGAGTCGGATTTACTGAAGTTTAACTCCCCGATATCAGGTATGCTGAATGTGAAAACACAGCACATATCTTTATTGATGGGAGTTATCCTGCCTGCTTTAACAACCTCTCTGTAGTGAGTGATATGCCAGAGCCATAAAACCCAAGAGAAAGAAAGACAACGTCGGGTGAAGAAAGGACAGAAAACTGAAGGGTGAGTGAGCTTCTACCAGCGTAGAGGAAAAAAACGGAAAACTGAACACCGAGTCAGAAAATTACATCTGCTCTAGGAAGAGCTCTGGTATTAACGGCCGAGTTTAGCTGTTGGCATGGCAACTTGGACGCCGAGTCAGCCTCCCGCTGAGCTTTTTCCTGCACTAATGAGATGCCTGGCTCTCCTCCTGCTGTCACCACGCTGGCCAGAAGCCTGCGCTCATCACTCACCGACACAGAGAAACACTCCTCCTGGGCCAATAATGGGAAGTAAACACACCTAACCTAAATTAGTGTCACTTCACACTCTAGATTTAGGACTAAGCTGAAAGTAAAAAAAAGGAAAAGAAAAAAAAAAGGCACTAAAACTGACAACAAACACGGCAGAGTGGCCAAGAACTCAACCAAAGATGGTGATGAAGTTCATCGCCAGGCGTTCTAGTGAAATGCTGGGTTGTTTTTCGTTCTAATTTTAGCAAAACCGGCTCTACAAATCCATCTTCAGAGGAAGAATGAGGAAAGGGGGTATTGTTACTAAAAAAAAAAAAAAAGCAGAGGTCTAAAGTTTGAAAGTAATATACTTGGCGCCAGGCCTCAACGGTGGACTCATGAAGCCATGGTCTGCTCTGCGTTTCTCTGAATGAACCGACAGACGCATTAAATCTTAGTTGGCGATAGGAACTGATGCATCCAGCAGTCCTCCACCTTATGAAGTGGACTTTTATACTGTTTGATCAGAGATTTAAAGCAGACTCTGACGGCTGGCCGGCGTCCACAGGATCAGCATGTGTTGAACTCCAGATCCACAGCTGACAGCCTCGGCGTCTCGGATCACAAATGTTTTCTACAGCAAGAAAAACTACAGGGAAGCTGTCGTTGATTGACCCGTTTTAGAGACAAACACTGAGGTCCGTCCTGGCAAATAAACCATAAATTGACACAAATGGTCATCTGTCAGCATGTGAAGGACTGAATGTAGTGTGAAGCACTTTAACCAGGTTTATATCTTAAGCAGCTTCGATAGTTAGATTAGATTTATAAACCCCTTTGAAAGATTCGTGAGGGGAAATTGACATCTCTCTCACACACAGGACTGAGAGACATACATACGATATATAAAAAATAAAATAAAATAAAAAAAAATAATAACTTTTTCACTTATGTTTTTTTTAGCTGGGGGCTGGCTTCAGTGTTTTTACCACTAACCATTACCTAACTTTAACCCCTTCCTATACAGCCTTTATAAAGTTTCACAGCTTACTCTTGATAGCCAACTTCTGAAATGTTAGTTTTTAAGCCAAATCTTGTTAGACGTAAATCCTTTCATAGCGAAGGAGCTAATATTTAGATAATTAAATAGAAATTCTTCATTTCAATTACTTAAAGAATGAGGAAATAACTAAATAAAAAAGGGCTTTGCGGTTTTGTCAAGCTATAACAATTTCCACATTCTCTTGAAAGAACTGCCAAACAAGTAATGAATGTAACGACAACTATTTACCTAAACTAAATTACATTAAGTTATATATTAAGCAATGAATGAACCAAGGTACCAATTTAAGAACTGTTGTGGAAACCTGGACATATTTAAGACGTGCAACAATTCAGAGCAAACATCGCTGAAAAGGGCCAAATTTAGCAAGCATTTCCATTTGATGATTGAAAAATCAAGCAAATGTAATATTGATTTTTGCTAGCATAATATTCACTTTACTTTTTCCTTTTCTGACTTGTATAATAGAAATTGCATTGTGATCCATGGTTAAATACCATAAAACTGGGGCATCTTTCCATAAAGGTATCATAATGTGATAGATATGAACCCAAATCATTGTGTAGTGTTGGCTTGAAGGGATAAAACTCACCAACCAATCAGTAAGAGATGAGGTCCAGACATTGTAGCAATTCAGCATTTGAAAGCGTAATCACAGCCTCTACCTTCTTTGGAACGCTGGATTGCTTATTTTTACTGATAGATTTGCAGAGCAGAGGGTGAAAAAAAAAAAAAAAAAAATCCATATTGCTCCCATTAAGCAGGAGCGGTTCTTTCTGTACATTTGCCAGAGAGATTGGATTCAGCACATTTAAATTTAGAACCCCACTTTACAAGCTCAGTGGCACAATTCTTCCATCTGGGACTAATTGCTGCCCCTGCGTGTGTGCGCGCGTGTGTGTGTGTGTGTGTGTGTGTGTGTGTTCAAATTGGGGTTCTGTTGCTAATGGAAACCCCCCCAGCCCCCACCAAAAAAAAAAAACATTGGCTTCTACCGTAAAATGGATCTTATTTTAAAAAAAAGCTAAGGAGAAACAACCATCTGCTCAACCATCTTGGATGACTCTACAAATCCTTCAGTCGGTGCTGAAAAATAAATGATCGTGTTGGTTGAAAATAAACTCAAAACCTGGTTCAGAGGCGACATGACAGAAACCACGACGCCTACCCAGAACGTCCAGGGAGCTCTGGTGGTTGGAGATGATGACATAAGGCCCTTCTGTCTGCAGGTGCTCCCAGCCGCTCACTTCAATTCGAAGCCCAAACAAGTACTTGACATGACGGACCATGGAACGGATAATCCTGGGCAGGGGAAAGGGGGCGTGGGGGAAAGAAAGTTATGACAGTGCTGAAAATTTTAGGTTTTAATCATGCTGTGCTCAGACAAATATGTTATCAAGTGCAATCACTTTATTTAGCAGATATTCTCAGCACATTCATGATAAGTTACAAAACAACTTGTACCGTAACCAAAATAATGCAAATGATAACTCAGGCGGCTGCTCAGACAGCTCACTCTTCTGCATTTTGTGGCTCACACCATCACTCCTTTGTATTATCTCCCACTAGATACAGTTGCACTCTCCAAAATGACTAAAACACAGTCATATGTTAAAATTTTGTGTAGCGCATCTGCTGATATAGGTCAAATTTTGTTGTTTTCTGATTGGTTGGTCACCGATCAGGTGTATAAAAATCATCTGGTTCCAGTCAACAGTCGATTTCTTGGTGAGCCGCCGGTTTTCAGCAATCGTTTTTCAATAGTCTCTTCAAAAAAAAAAAAAAAAAAAAAAAACACAATCACAGCTGTCAAATCTCTGAAAATCATCATTTTCATTCTCTCATTGCTTGACCACACAACTTCCTTCCTCAAGAAGACAATTTATAGCAAAGGTTTTAAATTTCCGTCAAACTAAAACAAGCTCCTGTGAAGTCTTTATGCAATACGAGTGAAAGGTTAATATTGGAATTAAAACAAAGTATCAGAAGCCGTCTGTCCACACAAGAATTACAAGACTCCAGGTCTGATTTTGATCGTTGGTGGAATTTCGTTTCATCGTCTCCAACTTTCACTGCTGAATTTGGTGGTTCTGCTTTCTGTGGAAACACCTTCTGTAGCCTCACGCTACATGAATGCCCACAAGCAGCCGGGTTTGAAAAGCACCAACTACTCCACTGATTTATTTATTTATTTTTTTTTTATTCCTTGGTGCTAGACCTTTGCTCTTTTTCCTTGTGACTGAGCAGCAACTCATCCTGGTTTCAGTGAAAACACAGAGAAAAAAGGCACATTTTACTCCGATGCCGTGATTGCGTTTTGTGGTTTTGTTATTACACAGTTGCACTGACAAAAGCCCAAGGGGCTGCAAATAAAGCAGAGGAAGTGTTTTTCTAAAAGAAGACACAGCATCATGTGCAGTTTCTATTTTTGCTCAATCTGGTCTCAGATGTCACTCATGTCTCCACCCTCAGGTCAAAATGTGTTTATTTTAGGATGTGAAAAGACCAGGAAGGGAAGCCCCATAAAGGGCTGTTTACAAACAAGCAATCGGGAATCTCACAGTAGCGGTTTTCCCTTATCGTTATCCTTGACTGGTCTAGCTTGGAAACTAAAGCTTGTCTTCAGAGAATAAGAAAATTGCCTTAAAAATAAAACGCATGCAAACCTAATGTAAACTTCCTTGTTCTGGCTTTTAGCCACACATCTCCTAAATTTTTCAATTTAATTGTAGCCAACATGTCCTTTTGCTTTGTATTATTTGTATAACTAGTGGTGCACTGATTGCAGCTTTCACAGATCTTCAAAAAGCTTGACTTGTCGATTTTGATTTTGGCCAATACCAATTTATTTTTATATATAACTAGCACTATTAGAAGTTACAAAGTCACAATAAATCTTTAATTTTCCTAGTTTTATATATATATATATATATATA